>JAIGNY010000183.1:80000-120025 GCA_020152595.1 Chiridota heheva | reverse complement strand
ATCCACATTGCATCTCTGATGATGCTATACCTTGTAAGGACCTGATGTATTGTATATATTCCCTATTCTTATCTAATCAATAGTAAGGGAACCTTTAACTGCCAACTCTATGTGCCCTTTTCTTTGCTTTTTGTAGTTATATTTTAACAATAAATTAAATGTCCTAAGTATTCAATTGGTGTGGGGCAGTGGTAAAAATACTTTTAGAAAGGTATAGATTCTGAATAATGGTTAAAGATCTACCAAATATTCCCTAATAAATGCCCTGGGGGCGTTACATTTTCAAAAACGGGGTTATTTATTTAAGGTTGAATTTCAAATGCACTTACGGTGTGCATAGCAAGTTCAACTCTATTGACTGTATTTTTCGGGCAGTTTTACAGTTTTTGAATGAGTTTTGGCTGAAGCCTAGTGTTAAATCACACTGTGTATTTAATATTAGATATTACCAATCAATTTATGTGTCACTTTACGATTGTCACCGCACAAAAAAAAACATAGGGGCGTTTATTAGTGGGGGCATTTATTTGGGAATATATGGTATGTGCACTTATTTCCCTATTAAAGAGGCACTACATTTTTAATAGAGTAGCCTTTAAAGTCTTCTTTTGAGCTATGGCTGATCAAACTAATTAGGTTTTCAACATAAACAAGCCATGTAGATCAAAATCCTGATGTGATTCGAGAATCTTTACTACATTTTAGTAATTGAAAATTTGGATAGATGTTGATGTGGCATGGTCAAGATTTTAGATCTTCAGCTGCTCTCCATAGAATTGTGGCAAAGAATATTAAACACCAGTCCAGAATGCAAATCTGCATTGACTCGGTTCCAGCTCCAAAAATGTATTTTTTAAGTGGGAAGTTCAATGGTCAATCCTGTTTATTTATAGAAATGACAATGATTTAAAACTCATGGTTAAGAAAATTTTCGGAAACTTTATTCCATTACGGAGATATTTAGGTGATACAGTTATAATCAGATAAATAGAATGACTGATAGCAAATCTTAATAGTGACATCACATCCTCAAGAGTCATTGTGTATTTTATTGAGATCTTCTGCAGTGCTGTGACTTTTACATACTGATTTCAACAGAGTGCTAAAACAGTTTTTTGAAGTAATTGGTATTAAACACCTCAGAAATGACTTTTCTTTGTATGTTTTTCAGGGGGTGGCATAGTGGAGTGTAGGAGGTTTGTGAAGTACCTTCTTGGGTATAACATGTTTTTCAGGGGGTGGGATAGTGGAGTGTAGGAGGTTTGTGGAGTGCCTTCTTGGGTATTACATGTTTTTCAGGGGGTGGCATAGTGGAGTGTAGGAGGTTTGTGGAGTGCCTTCTTGGGTATTACATGTTTTTCAGGGGGTGCGATAGTGGAGTGTAGGAGGTTTGTGGAGTGCCCTCTTGGGTATTACATGTTTTTCAGGGGGTGGCATAGTGGAGTGTAGGAGGTTTGTGAAGTACCTTCTTGGGTATTACATGTTTTTCAGGAGGTGGGATAGTGGAGTGTAGGAGGTTTGTGGAGTGCCTTCTTGGGTATTACATGTTTTTCAGGGGGTGCGATAGTGGAGTGTAGGAGGTTTGTGGAGTGCCCTCTTGGGTATTACATGTTTTTCAGGGGGTGCGATAGTGGAGTGTAGGAGGTTTGTAGAGTGCCTTCTTCGGTATTACATGTTTTTCAGGAGGTGGGATAGTGGAGTGTAGGAGGTTTGTGGAGTGCCTTCTTGGGTATTACATGTTTTTCAAGGGGTGCGATAGTGGAGTGTAGGAGGTTTGTGGGGTGCCTTCTTCGGTATTACATGTTTTTCAGGGGGTGGCATAGTGGAGTGTAGGAGGTTTGTGAAGTACCTTCTTGGGTATTACATGTTTTTCAGGAGGTGGGATAGTGGAGTGTAGGAGGTTTGTAGAGTGCCTTCTTCGGTATTACATGTTTTTCAGGGGGTGGGATAGTGGAATGTAGGCGGTTTGTGGAGTACCTTCTTGGGGTATTACATGTTTTTCAGGGGGTGGCATAGTGGAGCGAAGGCGGTTTGTGGAGGCGCTTTGTAGAGTACCTTCTTGGGGTATTGCATGTTTTTCAGGGGGTGGCATAGTGGAGTGTAGGTGGTTTGTGGAGTACCTTCTTGGGGTATAACAAGTTTTGCTAGAGAGGGGTTGAACATTATAATGCATATCGATATTTTAATTTATTTTATCTAGGGTCCTGAAATTGTTTGTAATTGATATCCAGGATTGCTCTACATTTTAAGCCTATCTAGGATTTTTTGAAGTAATTTCTTTTATCAATAGATATCTGTTTTTGTATATGTCTGTTCTGTATTCTAGAACTAGGTACAGTACATCTATGCTTTCCACCAGACAGTTTCATCTAACTCCATTATCTAATTTCCTTACAATTCTACTTGTCTTTGATCACTGAACTAATTCTTCAAATTTTCTCTACAAAGTAAAAAAATTAAATCAACTCAGACCCGTTGCCAGGACTTTTTGTTTTGTAAGTGTGGCACAATCACGTCGAGAGGGGGCACCTGGACAGATTCTCCATATAGAATTGTGTTATATTTCTTTGTTTGATTTTTCATGAGAGGGAGGGACACATACCTTCGTAGGGGCGCACACTGACTGCTACACAAGAAGATTTTTTTAAAGTGTGTTGTTATAAAAAGAAGGAAAATACATTAAGAGTAAATCTTGAATATTAGTCATCAAAGGTTTTTGTTAATTTGAAAAGTTGGGTCTTAAAAGTTTTTTTCTTTTGAAAGTTGAAGTGGGGTAAATGCATTAAAATACTGTAGTATCAAAATTGAAGGCATTAATTTAAATCTTTTATTTTAGGTATTGAAACAATAACATAATTTTTATTGTGCTTGTTTTGCATCTGCCATTTACTGTCAAAGGTTAAGGTGTAGAAGTGACCTGGAATAATTGAAGAAAATTGTATGGTGAGGTTTTTTATGAAGGAATAAATTTCAAACTTTGTTTTAGCACTGTTATGTTTTATTTTATTTGTTTAGAAATAAGATGAATGAAAAGATAAGTCATCCATCATAGGCATTATATGGTAGCACAGAGCAGAACTAGTCTTTATTTTTCTGCTGGAAAAAATGCGAAACGGCAGTAAACGGGTGGACTGAACACTTCTGAGGGACTGCTAATTTACAAATACCATCAACATCAGCTGAACTTCTAGGGAACAAGACTAATTTTATTAGTATTTTTCAGAAAACCACAAAATTCTCTAAACTTCTCCTCTAAATAGAAATGACTTGGATACGTATCATATGTGTCAATGGGGAATGATTAGTTCTGTGCTATCATTAACAGTGGAGGTAACAGATGCAACACCCAAGGAAAAGGTAACTGTGACAGTGCTTTGGACATTTATTGGTCATTTTGCTCAACAACCACCAAATTGTCTTGAATTTTGGGTACGGGGAAGGGAGATTTTCTTTTTTTGTAACATGAACACTGGTGCCAGAAGCAGGGGTATGTATTCCCTCCCTCACTTTTTATAAAGTCTAGATTAGGCCCCCATATTTTCTTGGGCAAACTCAGTCACATTCAAGCAAAATCACAACAAAAAAGATACTAAGTAAAAATACTGAAAGGATTTTGTGGTTTTGCCATTGAAGGCGAACCCATTCATCTAAGCAAAAGTTTCAATCATGAATAAGGGGTGAGTAAAGCATCCATGATCCAAAAACATTGCATTATTTTTTACAGTTTTTTCTTTATATGTACTTTTAGTTACAGCTTCATACTTCCAGAACATTGTAGTCAAATACTTAAGGAACAATACTGAATAAAAGTTTTATTTTCATTATCACTTTTACTTTGTTTCCATATCATCGGGTATGGCTTAGAACTATAGCATATGAAACACTGCAATATTATTGTAATGCTTTAGTACAATGAATAAAAGGCTGCTCACGTTTGGCATATCCTGTAATTCAGGAAATGTACGTTTTTTTGCTTAAACCATGATATATGCAAAATAAGCTTGGAATTATATTGGCATATGAAATGATTTTACACTTTCAGACCTGATTCTGTGTCATCTGATTTTGTTACTAAAATTCACTTTCATAATTGGTTGTTTGTTTGTTTGTTTGATGAGTGCTTAACGGCACCACGACAACGAGGGTCAAATTGAGCCTGAGAGGTCAGATCATTCTAGAGTTAGAAGGAAACAGGAGGAGAATTAGAGAAATTCAAGAACAAAAGGTCAGAAAGCTGTGATCGAGAGGGGAGGTGCATGGTTGAAACAAAAATAAAGTAGAGAGGGGGTGGAAGAGGAGAATTAAATATGGTTGTAGACGGAAGCACGATGAAGGAAGGAGATAATTTTATCCGCAGGATTTTTCTGGAAGAACTCGGCAATTAAGTTGTGGGGAGCGAGGGAAGCTTTGGGAAGGTTGCACAGGGGGCAAGCAAGGAGAACGTGATGGATTGTGAGGGTGCAGTGGCAATTGTTGCAGAGCGGTTGGGGGGAGTCAATAAGTAGGTGGGAGTGAGTGAGGTGGGTGTGACCAATTTTAAGACGGGTTATATGAATGTTGTTGATACGAGAGAGGTTGTTGATGGTGGATTTGATCGGAATTGTGGGCTGGATGACATGGAGTTTGTTATCAATTTGGGAGTTCCATGAGGTTTGCCAGCGGTCACGAACAAGGGAAGCGATAAGCGGTTTGATGTCAGAGAGGGTTTTGGTAAAAGGGGTAGGGAGGATGTTGAGGGCAAGCTTAGCGGCTGCATCAGCCCTGTCATTGCCAGGGATGCCAACATGGCTGGGTATCCAGAAGAAAAGAACACTTTTCCTGCAGAGGTGGGAGAAAGGAGTTTCCGGAGGAGGAGGTGGCATGTAAAGTTTTCCCATTTAAGATTGTGTAAAGAATTAGGAACAGCCTTTGAGTCAGAGAAAGTGGCTGAGTGAAGAGTACTCAATGAATTGAGGGCGAGGAGAATGCTGGCTGAAAAGATGGATGAGTGTCAGGAAGTCTGCTACTGAGGGTGATGTCTTGGATGACTGCAGCAGCAGCTGTCTTGTTGCCTTCCTTGGAGCCATCAGTATAGATGGAGGTGTAATTTGAGAGTTGGTTTTTGATTTGGTTGTGGAGATTGATGAAGAGGTTAGGGTGGGTGTGAGTTTTGTGATGAGTGGAGAGGCCCAGGTGGACAGAAGGGAGGGGGGGTGGCCCAAGGAGGAAGTGTGGGCCAGGAGTAGGTGCCGAGAGTGGTGGGGTTGATGCCAAGATGGAAGAGGTCTGATTTAATGGGTAAGTTGAAGGGAGGGGATAGGGTTTTTGTTTTATCAAAGAGGGTGGAGAAATTGGGGTACCTAATGAGATTGTAAACAGGGATCTGGGTGTTGGTGAGGACTTAAAAAGCATAGGAGAGGCTAAGCTTTGTACATTTAAGTAAATAGGGGGGTTCGTTGGCTTCAACAAGAAGGCTGGTGATTGGGGAGGTCCTGTAGGCACCTAGACAAAGCTTGAGGGCCTCATTTTGGATGTGCTTAAGGTACGAGTTGTGAGCGACACAGCAGACAATATTGCCATAGTCAAGCTTGGCAGGAATGGTGAGCCTGAAAATTTTGAGGAGAGCATAGCGGTTTGCTCCCCAAGTGGTGTTGGAGAGGGGTTGGAGGAAATTGAGGGAGCTGTTGCATTTTAGTTTCAGGTTGGTGATGTGTTGCTTGTAGGTGAGCTTGGGGTCTAGAGTTAGACTCGGGAACTTTGTGTGTTCAACTTTAGGGATGCGATTACCATTGAGCACAAAGTTCGGGTTGGGGTGGAGGTTGTTGAAATGACAAAAGTGCATGCAGACTGTCTTTTCTTTAAAGAATTTAAAACCATTATTGTTGCTCCAGACTTGCAGCTGGTTGGGGCTGATTTGGAGCCTATTTTCAGCAATAGGAAAGCTAGGGGAGGAGTAGAAGATGGTGAAGTCATCCACGTAAAAGGTACGTTTGATGTTGGGGCCAAGGTTATGCGCGATGTCATAAATGCTCAGATTGAAGAGAGGATGCTGCCTTGGTTTGGTACTGGGAAAAAAACTAGATTGTCATTTTGACCACCGCAGGTCAAGAAGTGTTATCATGGATTCATTGTATTGTCATTTTGACCACCGCAGGTCAAGAGGTGGTATTATGGCTTCATTGTATCTTCATTTTGACCACCGCAGGTCCAGAGGTGGTATCATGGCTTCATTGTGTTGTCATTTTGACTACAGCTGGTCAAGAGGTGGTATCATGGCTTCATTGTGTTGTCATTTTGACCACTGCAGGTCAAGAGGTGGTATCATGGCTTCATTGTTGTCATTTTGATTACAGCTGGTCAAGAGGTGGTATCATGGCTTCATTGTGTTGTCATTTTGACCACCGCAGGTCAAGAGGTGGTATTATGGCTTCATTGTATTTTCATTTTGACCGCCACAGGTCAAGAGGTTGTATCATGGCTTCATTGTATTGTCATTTTGACTGCCACAGGTCAAGAGGTGGTATCATGGCTTCATTGTATTGTCATTTTGACCACCGCAGGTCAAGAGGTGGTATCATGGCTTCATTGTAGTTATTTTAACTGCCGCAGGTCAAGAGGTGTTATCATGGCTTCATTGTATTGTCATTTTAACCACCGCAGGTCAATAGGTTGTATCATGGCTTCATTGTATTGTAATTTTAACCACCGCAGGTCAAGAGGTGGTATCATGGCTTCATTGTATTGTCATTGTGACCACCGCAGGTCAAGAGGTGGTATCATGGCTTCATTGTGTTGTCATTTTGACCACCGCAGGTCAAGAGGTGGTATCATGGCTTTATTGTATTGTCATTTTAACCGCCGCAGATCAATAGGTTGTATCATGGCTTCATTGTATTGTCATTTTAAACACCGCAGGTCAAGAGGTTGTATTATGGCTTCATTGTATTGTCATTTTGACCACCGTAGGTCAAGAGGTGGTATCATGGCTTCATTGTATTGTCATTTTGACCACCGCAGGTCAAGAGGTGGTATCATGGCTTCATTGTTTTGTCATTTTGACCACTGTAGGTCAAGAGATGGTATCATGACATGGCTTCATTGTATTGTCATTTTGACCACCGCAGGTCAAGAGGTGGTATCATGGCTTCATTGTTGTCATTTTGACTACAGCTGGTCAAGAGGTGGTATCATGGCTTTATTGTATTGTCATTTTAACCGCCGCAGGTCAATAGGTTGTATCATGGCTTCATTGTATTGTCATTTTAAACACCGCAGGTCAAGAGGTTGTATTATGGCTTCATTGTATTGTCATTTTGACCACCGTAGGTCAAGAGGTGGTATCATGGCTTCATTGTATTGTCATTTTGACCACCGCAGGTCAAGAGGTGGTATCATGGCTTCATTGTTTTGTCATTTTGACCACTGTAGGTCAAGAGATGGTATCATGACATGGCTTCATTGTATTGTCATTTTGACCACCGCAGGTCAAGAGGTGGTATCATGGCTTCATTGTTGTCATTTTGACTACAGCAGGTCAAGAGGTGGTATTATGGCTTCATTGTATTTTCATTTTGACCGCCACAGGTCAAGAGGTGGTATCATGGCTTCATTGTATTGCCATTTTGACTGCCACAGGTCAAGAGGTGGTATCATGGCTTCATTGTATTGTCATTTTGACCACCGCAGGTCAAGAGGTGGTATCATGGCTTCATTGTAGTTATTTTAACTGCCGCAGGTCAAGAGGTGTTATCATGGCTTCATTGTATTGTCATTTTAACCACCGCAGGTCAATGGGTTGTATCATGGCTTCATTGTATTGTAATTTTAACCACCGCAGGTCAAGAGGTGGTATCATGGCTTCATTGTATTGTCATTGTGACCACCGCAGGTCAAGAGGTGGTATCATGGCTTCATTGTGTTGTCATTTTGACCACCGCAGGTCAAGAGGTGGTATCATGGCTTTATTGTATTGTCATTTTAACCGCCGCAGGTCAATAGGTTGTATCATGGCTTCATTGTATTGTCATTTTAAACACTGCAGGTCAAGAGGTTGTATTATGGCTTCATTGTATTGTCATTTTGACCACCGTAGGCCAAGAGGTGGTATCATGGCTTCATTGTATTGTCATTTTGACCACCGCAGGTCAAGAGGTGGTATCATGGCTTCATTGTTTTGTCATTTTGACCACTGTAGGTCAAGAGATGGTATCATGGCTTCATTGTATTGTCATTTTGACCACCGCAGGTCAAGAGGTGGTATCATGGCTTCATTGTTTTGTCATTTTGACAACTGTGGGTCAAGAGGTGGTATTATGGCTTCATTGTATTGTCATTTTGACCACCGTAGGTCAAGAGGTGGTATCTTGGCTTCATTGTATTGTCATTTTGACCACCGTGGGTCAAGAGGTGGTATCATGGCTTCATTGTATTGTCATTTTGACCACAGCAGATCAGAGGTCATATCATGGCTTCATTGTATTCAACAGAATTCACAACTGTATTCATACTAGGCCAAATCAATTGGGAATCAAGTGATATCCAGCTCGACCAGATATCTGTTGTGAAGAAAATTGTTATGTCCAAACCATTCCTTGGGCACCTTTTTCCAAAGGTTATAAAACCCAAAGACAATCTATAGCAATAAAGATGTTCAATACAGGCAGTCCACTAAAATACATCATTGAAGATGTTGAGCTGCGATGAAAACATCACACAAAATGCAAACAAAAGTTTAACTGTAACAAAAATAACACAACTGATGAAAAACAGTTTTTATAACTTCATTTCCATTTTTTCTGTACACAAACACAGACTTTTCATACATTCCATTTATTTACAATTGGTCACATAAAAAACAAAATCTTAAACAAAATGAAAAAAAAAAAAGAATTGTTGTTTTCTGTAGAGACAAACTATGTCTTAAAACTGAAATTAAAAAAATGATTTCTTACATATTGAATGTGAAACGCCCAGCATCATTTAAAGGATAAGTGTCATATACAAGAAACACTAACTGGAGAGTTCAAAATGTAATGACAACTAGGAAAGAAACAAAGAGGAATTCAGTTAGTAAGAAATCTTCATTCTTTTTTTGGGCTTATGGCCTTCCTAATTAAAAAAAACATAAATTTGTGATGTCATCAGTGACATAGCTTTTCATTTTCTAAGTGTAAACAAGTTTTGTTTCACTGCTGCAATAGTTTGAATGTGAGATTTAGCTGATTTCAGCTATTTTCCAAGTTAATTTCACCTATTTTCTGCATAATTGACAATACTTAGCTATTTTGATGAGAAAATTGATCAATTTCAGCATGTAAGACTTCAGCTATTTAGCTGATTGCAGCTATTTAGCTGATTTCAGCTGTTTTTTGAATAATTGACAATACTTACCTATTTTGATGAGAAAATTGATAAATTTTAGCTACTTTTATCAATCATCACTCATGTCTGGAAAGCACCAAACTCTGAGAAAGGATTTCTTTAATCATAAACACAACACAATCACCAAAAAAAACATTCAATGCCCAAATTGGACAATTAACATACATTAAGGCTGCCATTTAACATACATTAGGGTTGCCATCCAATTTCGTACATCACAAATATTGATATTTTGATCAATCAATTAAATAACTTAAAAAACTTTACTAAAATTCCAAGACTATTCTACTACAAGATAATGCTTGGCGGCAATAGAACCAAAACATTTTCTCACAGTATTACTAGTCCTCGAAAGAAATAATAATACTGATAAATGATAATGGTACTGTGTGTATAAACACCATTATGAATATCACTAAGAATAGGTCAACGATTGTTTGTTTGTTTGATGAGGGCTTAACTGCACCATGACAACGAGGGTCAATTTGTGCCTGAGAGGTTAGAACATTCTAGAAGTAGGAATGAAAGAAAATGAGAGAAATACAATATATATATATATAATATATATGTATATAATTGTTCCTTTTAGGGAGAAGAGAGACCTCAGATCTGCCACTGTTTTTAACTTTAAACACTCTTCCACTGTTTTATTTTACTTATGAACTCTCTACCATTCTCAGACCTCATCAGTAACAGCTAGTAAAATATTCACACTAAACCATCACTTTACTTCCTAAAATCTAATTAAATATAAATGCACTTGCTACAGTATTGAAATTTTCAAGGTGAAACACTTGGACATATGAAACAAATTGGTTAACAATCAATTTAGCTAGTCTAGCACACAATTGATGATATGTTTTAAGGTAATTGAAATAACCTATAATATATACATATAATTTTTGTAATATATTTTTCTATTTTGAATACATTCGAGCTTTTCCCACACCAATATACTACAAAGAATTAAGATAGAATGCTTTTAACAATTTTACAAACAGATTTTACACTTGAGCGCAACATAAGACTGAAATCGGAATAGAATTTCCAAGAAGAGTAATTTGCACTTCAAACCATCTAAGCCTTCAACAAGACATGCAACAAGGTTTGAATATCTCAAGGTGAAAATGTATTGTATTTACATATAAATGGCTAAAGGAATACAAAATTATACTATGAAACAATTTAAATATTTTTGAATAATAAGATTCAATCAATCAAGAAAAAGTTGCTAAATCATTCGTACCATCGGGGAATAATACTGAATTAAATGGACATAACATTCACATTTCTTGGGTGCTTTCAGCTGTACGATTCAAATGAGGGTGCAAACCCAGAACTTGGTGCTTGCTGGAGAATTTCCATCCCAGCTTGTTTGTGTTTGTAAATTTGTGTACAAAAGTTGTAAGCCACCTTGATACCTGATACTTGGTATTTACAGATGAAGGTAGGGGCCTCTAGAAATTTTGTGTCACCCTAAATATATCTTACATCCATCATAGACTTAATAACAAAAATAGCAGAAGTCCTTTTATACTCCTTTATTTTTCATTCATATGTTTTGCGTCCCTACTCCCCACCAGCTCATATTTGGGCATCTGGCAAGAAAATTTGTGAAAGCTTTTCATCTAGACTCGTAATTTGTATGCAGAATGAACTTCCTAAGTATAATAATGATTCTTCAACAACAAAATTTTGTGTAGAAAAAGCACAGAATGCAATAAGGTTTCAACAACATTGATTAACAATGTTAAGCTTTTCCAACTGAAACAAAACTAATTGCGACCAAACCTTACTACCAGTTTTTTTTCTCAAATAATTTTCTGTTGTACCTTTAAACTTCACTGTGAGACTATCTCCCCCAATTTAAATTTCTATTTGAATATGATTCTATTTTCATTATAAATGAACATTCTCCGCTTGCAAATCTCCTTTTCCCTCATTAAAATTGAACTAGTTTATATATCCAAAATAAGACAAGAACTCTAATAAGACCTCATGATTACTATACAAACCCGAAGAAAGAATTTTTACAGCAGTAAAACCACATTGTGCTGTTGCAACTTAAGCAGTACAAAAGTCTCTTCTCAATTACTTTCATTCTCTTCACCATTACACCAGCTGATAATCACTCAACAATAAAACAACCAAAGGATGCCATAGTTTTCATATAATTGAATGTTATCAACTATATTAAATATACTGATTTATACCTAATTGACAAATGTTCAAATAAATCTTTCCTGTGTCTAATTTTGTATGTTCTAACATGAAGTCATGAACACAATAAAATTGCATTAACTTTAGAGTGAAAAAACACATTTATTTGAATGAACAGAAAAGAATAGAAAGAACTTGAATTGACAAATGCACTTAATTTATCATGTCTACCACATACACATTAAATTCACATGGAATATACACTTAATATCTCTATATATAAAAACGATTAAGTCTAAAACATCAGCTCTCTTTTGTCAAATATTGATGCCTAAGTTTTTAAAGTTGTAAAGTGATACAAAAGATTGGGGTGGTGTGAAAGTGATATGAAGTGGGTGATTAGAAAACCCTAACCATCGTTACATAACTCCGACCAGCGCAAGTCATAATCATCATGCAAATGTATAAAATACAACACATTTCCAGGTATGCTGGATTCCAAATCTTCATATAAAATTTCATCATTTGTAAGAACCACCTTTAAATTGTTGAAAAAAATCTCTTTAATAGTCGCAAACCATTGTGGCTCATATAAGGCATGTCCACAGAGCAGTAGAGAGCACCTTGATGGAAATATTGCTTGCTATCAACAGTAAATCTTATTCAAGGTAATCCAGAAAGATATTATCAAGGAAATTCAAGGTAAACGTTAACTTAAGTTCAAGAAATTTTTAACCTAAATAGCAGAGACAGACACTCATTGCATGTCAAGACCATCATGTTTATAGTAAATTATTTAACAGGTAAAGTGCAAGTGGTGTGCGGGTAGTGTACAGGTGGTGTGCAGGTGGTGTGCATCTTCATAAAATAAGATTCCTACTTAGATACAAGCAAAGGATTTTGATAAAAGCTTAATACATGAACAGTGCAGATTTTTTACACAATATGAAAATTTCAGTCTATAAACTTTGTCTTTTTTCCTCTATCCAATCCCATATGCATATCTAATTCAGCTCTTGGAACATTTGGTGTGCGTATTTGCATGTAGTTGCTCCCTGCAAGACAGGCAGGTGCTTGATGGCAGCTCCCTGCAAGACAGGCAGGTGCTTGATGGCAAGCGTTCTTTCAACGTCACCCAAAGACTGTTTCTTCACAAAACTTGAGTTGCCAGATCTTGCCACCATAAATGTCAAATTGTCTCTTGCCCATCAGCTTGACCATCATTGGCTGTGAATACGAAGGAGAACAATATTAAAGGTACAAACAAACTCCCAGACACATTACTGACAAGCTTCAAATTCAAACAGGATCCAGGCAGCTTCGATCTACATCGTCATCAACACCCTAATTCATTGCACTCCGCACACAACATTCGAGGATAGATCTTTTTCATGTCATGCTTCTTGCATCCGGAACTTTCTTTCTGATCACATCAAACTTGCCAATTATCTTGTTATTTAAAAAAATAAAAATAACATCTTTTATAAGCTGTCTACAATCCATAACTTGTTGATTTGCTTCGCTTAGTGGTGTTTTACTATTGTCTTTTTTCCCTTCAATTTATATAATTGTGTGTTGTATAGTGCCTTAGTACAAATTTGTTTTGTTTTTTGGCACTCAATAAATGTCAGTGATTGATACAGATGCACTCGTCAGTGATTGATACAGATGCACTCGTCAGTGATTGATGCAGATGCACTGGGGCAACTTTAGCTAACTTGCTTTAATCTACTAAAACCATGCAAGTAGCAACATTTTCATAAAACTTGGCAAAAGATAGAAAATTAGAGCTTTTTAAATGTTTAGGTATCTACATGCAAATTCTTATGCTAAATGACTAGTATGCTACCATGAGATTTTTTTATGTAAATCCAATGTTTCTAGTTGTCTATAATAATTGTTTGAAGCAAAATCTGACCAAATTTTGTTGAGTCTTTACCATACACCCATCAAATTCTACGTACACATTCTTAAATTATCATTCACTGAAATTTACAAAAGAAATTTCAATTCTTTTTTATAAAGATTTTGAGCTATATGGCCCATTATATTAAAATTCCCCCACACTTTGATCAGTCATAACTTGAAAATAAGAGCTATTCCTAAAATTCAAAGACTTATTCCACCCACCTTTTTTCATAGGTCATTCATTCAATTCTAGACCTTAATAGGCCTTTCAGCTGAATTGACCATATTGACAAAAGTGTAATAATACATGTACTTTAGTATTCAACTATAAACCTCATGAAAATTATTTCACTGATGTGAAAAAGAACGAATATTTTTAACAGGCTCCATTGTTCAAAACAGATGAGTGATGGTGTAAGAGAACTGAATGTTCACAGATATAAGACTGAAAGGATCACAATTCTAGGGGTGATAACAAACCCTGCTCAATTTAACAAAATATGAAATGAAAATATTTACCTCTATGTCATCTCCTTCTTCATTATCAAGGATTTCATATGCCTTCTGAAGCACCTCAATTCCAATACCTTGCATGATGTCCTTCCTCAATGCTCCAATACGGTCCATAAGCCTGCCAGATGTGGTCATTGTAGCATTACCTATGCAATGAAATAGTCAAATTCATAGTCAGAAGACCATAACCAACACCAAGACACTTTCAAGCTAAAAATCTGAATTAAATTAAACAAATATGAATTTCCCAAGCAGACATATCAAGAATGGAAGAGATGAAAAGGATGTATGTATAATTAAGGTTACACCAGTGAAAAATAACAAATACTCATTCTAACACAGATTAAAACAAATTAAATTCAAAAATGTCTATACAGAAATGAACCACCCTCTCCATGTGAAATTTCACCTACAATGCTGAAAATCTGCCCTTCCCCACTAAATAAGGACTAACCTCTCCACCAAATAATATTTAATATATTGATAATAGTTTGAGTTTAAAGGAGTTTACTAAAGTGAATCTACTCACCAATACCCTTGGGGGCTCTAGGAGCAGCAGGTTCAATGGAGATGTCACCTTCAGCATCTTTAGGTGTAGGTGCATCTGGTGAATCCCGTCCAACATCTGACTCATCAGGTGAGTCCTTTCCACCCTTCTTCTTACCTCCTTCAAGCCTCAAAGTCGTCTCCAGCAATGATGAGAATTTAGCCATCTCTTTTGCTTCCCTTTATCAAAAAGACGAGGAAAAAATAACTAGTTGGCTATACAACGAATACAAAACAACTATTTTGGGCCATACAACGAATACAAAACAACTATTTTGGGCCATACAACGAATACAAAACAACTATTTTGGGCCATACAACGAATACAAAACAACTATTTTGGGCCATACAACTAATACAAAACAACTATTTTGGGCCATACAACGAATACAAAACAACTATTTTGGGCCATACAACGAATACAAAACAACTATTTTGGGCCATACAACGAATACAAAACAACTATTTTGGGCCATACAACGAATACAAAACAACTATTTTGGGCCATACAACGAATACAAAACAACTATTTTGGGCCATACAACGAATACAAAACAACTATTTTGGGCCATACAACGAATACAAAACAACTATTTTGGGCCATACAACGAATACAAAACAACTATTTTGGGCCATACAACGAATACAAAACAACTATTTTGGGCCATACAACGAATACAAAACAACTATTTTGGGCTATACAACGAATACAAAACAACTATTTTGGGCTATACAACGAATACAAAACAACTATTTTGGGCTATACAACGAATACAAAACAACTATTTTGGGCTATACAACGAATACAAAACAACTTTGTCGCACCTGACATTCAAATGTTTAAAATATTGCAAGATGGTTTTTGTAACTGCAGATGACTGAAATGCATAACTGGTGATATAACCCACAATATTTTCAGACTTTTTTCTTTCTTTTCCATTTTTTGGAGATTTCATACATTAAAAACCTGCCATTCAATGTTCATAAAAACGTGTTTCTTTGTTCAAAAAGTAGTAAAATATGCCCAACAATTGACTTCAAAGATGAGTGAAGAGTTTTACCTCTTCTTTGCACCCTCAGCGGAACCTTCTGCGCCTTCTTCCTCTTCTTCGCCAGAGGAACTGGAATTGTCTGTGTCCTGTCTGTCGGTGCCACCAGAATCATGCTTCTACACATGTAGAGAATGTGAAGGAGGTAAAGTCAGTGTACAGAGAAGGTTGGTGTTTCTATTCCATGCAAATAACATCTTATGAAAAGTTGCACTGTAGTTTTCAGGCTTGAGTAGTCGCAGAGCCTCTTAAAATTGTACAGAATTATTGTCTGATCAATTGAAAACTAATGAAACAGATTTGCATATCAATGAAATAAATCATTCTAGCATCCTCACAAAAATCCAAAAGCTGCAACATTTTTGGATTTGCAATTTTTAGGATTTACATGTATAACCAATCTTGCCAAAATACAATTTATTCATTTAAAAGCCAATGACCATTTATGCTCAGCGATAAAATCTCATTTCAACTTTAAAGGGATATTCCCATGGATTTTCATTTTTAATATCTTATTCCATTTAGAAGTTACAAAATTTTAAATTATTTTTAAATTTGGACAAAAGTGACGGATTGTCAACATCTGTGATGTCATAGAGACAATTTCAACAAACCATCTTTTGTATTTCTTTAAAATTTGTTTGTTTGTTTGATGAGGGCTTAACGGCACCAAGACAACGAGGGTCAAATTGTGCCTGAGAGGTCAGATCATTCTAGAGGTAGGAAGGAAATGAAACAGGGGAAGAATGAGAGAAATTCAAAAACAAAAGGTCTGAAAGCTGTAATCGAAAGGGGAGGTGCATGGTTAAAACAAAAACAAAGTAGGGAGGGGGTGGAAGAGGAGAATTAAATATGGTTGTAGAGGGAAGCATGATGAAGAGAGGAGATAATTTTATCCGGAGGATTTTTCTGGAAGAACTCAGCAATTGAGTTGTGGGGAGCAAGCGAAGCTCTGGGAAGGTTGTACAGGGGGCAAGCAAGGAGAACGTGATGGATTGTGAGGGTGCAGTGGCAATTGTTGCAGAGAGGTTGGGGGAACCAAAAAGGAGGTGGGAGCGAGTGAGGTGGGTGTGACCAATTCTAAGACGGGTAATATGAACGTTGTCGATACGAGAGAGGTTGTTGATGGTGGATTTGATCGGAATTGTGATTTGGATTTTTTTCTCATTGTAAATGTGATGTACACCAAGAAAAGAAAAAAACTGTTTTCTTGTAAATTATTTATTCCACCCTATCTCTATAATGGACCAAAAATGTTGCTCGATAAAGTAAAAAAAAAGTGTGATTAAATTTATAAGAAATACATAAGAACTGTGCTGGAATTGCCTTGATGACATCACCAAGCTGAAGGACATATACTGTACGAGGTATTTTCAAAAACATTTTTGTACTCTTTAAATTAATAAAACTTCTAAATGGAATCAGATATTAACATAGTTTTTTCACCACTTTGTTTCTACAAATTTTCTCTATCATACATGAAAAAATTAAAACCCATGGGAATATTCCTTTAAAGGTGAGATTTTCACCAAAAGTGAAGTAATGTAAAAGATCTTTACACAAACAATGCAGCAAGTCTTTTCATCAAAAAGTGAGTAAGTTTGAGGGTAAAAATGAAAGAAACCTTGCTTGGAAGACTGGGATCTGAGTGTGACCGTACCACTACCTTCTGTGTAGGCCCACTATCCACATCGTCCTTCCCAGCAGAACGTGAATTTTCATTACTAGAACGAGCTGCAGAAAGAAAAAAAAAAAAAACAGGATTTTTTATTCTATCAAATAAACCTATCTTCCAAGAAATTGTGAAATAAATAAATACAATGCTGTATACAATACAATGTTACAGTTGTAAAATACTCAATAAACAGGGAAATCAAACTGTGTATTAACAGTACTTTACCTTTTGGAGGAAGAGGAGGTGTTCCATGCTCCTGAGATTCACGTAACTCTCTTCTTCTTGCTCGGGCTGGAGTATTGATTGATCGCTGCAAAATGAAAATAGAAAATGAAGAACAATACAAATCAGCAAAATCATAGTTGCACCTGAACATTTGTTAAGCGACTCAATCTTAATGATTCAAGAGTTGAGGTAGAAGCATTTTGTAAGGCTTCTTATTAAAACAATTCAAATTGTGTACACTTTCTGTTCATGTCTCAAAGTATGAGTTAAAACGGGTCTCTGAGCCTTTAACTCACATAGTCCCGTAGCTTTTCTGATGACTATTATTATGTATATAAGTATTACTTCTAACAATACTGCTACCTAACACTATAAGTGGCTTTACCCACTCACATAGTCCGTAGCTTTTCTGATGACTTTTATTATGTATATAAGTATTACTTCTAACAATACTGCTACCTAACACTATAAGCATGCCCAGGTTAAGCCCTAGCAGTTTTATGCTGATGTGTTGAATGGTACACCTATAGCTATAATGTGCTGGGCATTAATGGGATAAGTGAAAAATCAAAAGGTCATCAATCTCAGAGGCGCCGGAAGCAGTTTCAGATTGATGGAGCAAGAAGACGGGATTGATATTTTTGAAAATTAGTGGCAGGAAATGCAATCTCCCAGATTCTGGCATTTAAAAATTCTAATTGATCAATATTGGGCATGTTTTGAAGAAAAATATCGCTTTGTATGACTTATTCTTATAGACTGACAATTGTCATGCACTAACATTGACCTGTTGACATCAGCTGAAGTGATTAAAGATATTTTTTAATGAATCTTATACTGAATTATAATTGTGAATTAATATAGTAACTTGATATAGATCTAAAACCGTTTAATGTCGTTTTTATTGAAATTGCCAAATGTTGACATTCTTGAGTCATTTGCCAAAATAAATTCGCTTGCAATTTTAACAATATCCATTTTGTCTAATTTGTCTTTATGAACATTGCAAATCATACAATGATCTAATTTAATCTTGCCTGGGCCATACTACTCCTTTAGCTAAGGTTTCATCCGCCTTAATGCTGAACACAAGCATTCACTGAATGCATTCGTTGTTGGGGCTACAAGTAATAATTTAATTGGAACAACCACTTGAGACATATACAGTTTTTGAGGACCACCGAGTCCTTGAAGATCTTTAAGTTTCTCTTTTCATCCAAATCGAAAAATATGTTCTTGAGTAATAATCAACTGGAAATTAGGAAAGTTACCCGTAATCTATAATGTAATCATAACAAAGGAAGCTTAAGAAAAACTATGATCTGTCAAAATATTGGTGGGGCATATGCCCCTCTCATTCCATCGCCAATCTTGGCCAATTAAGGGAATGAGAGTTAGTACCCCATAACTTTCTTTGGAATGCAAAGAAGGTGACATCCAGAAAAATATTCAAAATTTGAAATATGAACCAAATTGCCACAACTGCATCACAAATGTGAAGTTTTTGCACCCTTTTCTCATATAAAATTGTTCAAATAGAGAGGTAACTTGAGATACCTGACTATCTCTTGGGGTGGAGTTGTCCTCCTTTGAGCTTCCAACAGAACTAGATGATGATGAGGATGATTTAGCAGATGAAGGAGCGGATCCTGATCGTTTCTTGTAGCTACTACTGGTGCGTGGTGTTCCTGCTTTATTTGGTGGCTGTGGTAGTGGTCTACCTTTTCTTGGCGTTGAGGATGACTATAGATAACACATAATGATGATTACAGTGAGAGATAATGGAATAGGAGAAACTTTTGTTACAAGTAATAAAATACATCTTTCAAATTAAAACTAACCCCTTTCACAATTTATCCTTAAAAGTTTGAAACCATCCCATAAAATAAACTAATAAGTAACCTTCTTCAAAATGATAATCTTTCAGTTTAATTAAGCATAGCACCTGTCACTCCAATAACATTCCTCAATTAATTTACAAACAACTGACAAAGTTTCTTATAAACACCAATCAAGAAAATACAAAGAAGGGGTTGAAGCAATGCTAAGCACCTCTGAGCCAGCTCTTGGCGATGCAACGTCATAGCTGGATGGTTTCTTGACAAAGACTTCCTGGCAGAGGACTGTGAGCTTCTTTTGCTGGCATCTCCCCCAGAGCTAGGACGGGATGAGACTCCTGAATCCTAGGTTAGTAAAGATACATAGGTAAGTGACTTGCAACTGCTTATTTATACTTTAATAACACATTTGAAAGCATTGCTTATACAATTGTTCAAATATTGGATAAAATTACTCTTAATGGAAAATCAGATGAGCTTACAATTACCATCACCAATCACAGAGTGATGTAGAAACTTAATAAATTTGTTACAAAATCTAAATCTCACACTATGTCAATAAACTCTATCTGAAGGAAGAACAGAGCTACATTTGCACTATTATACTTATGTGATGAGAAATGTGAAAAGCAGGGGAGGGAAATTATCAATGGAAAAAAAAAAAAAAATCCTTGTTTATACCCAATAATAAACCATATTTAAAAATCTAATTATTAGTATATCATTTTGAGGGGGGTGGGGGGTGGAAAGCACTCATGACTTCATGGGCCATCATGCCTAAATATCCTGCATTACTGTTTTTTTACCTTTGTACCCAATGATACACCATATGTAGATATAATATCTTTTTTTTTAAGGGGGAGGGGAAAATCAAGACTTCAAGGGCCAAAAAATGCACTAAATCACCACCAATAATGCTTTCTTACCTTAGTTGAAACCTCAGTTATTGGGGTTAGAGCACCATGACCAGGATCTTCTTTACCCTCCACAATTGCTGTTCTAGGGGTTTCTGCTCTCGAACTTGCCTCAGCCTGCAGCTCTATAATCTCTGGTCTTGATCCTCTCCTTCTTTCTGAAGATCCAGAACTGGGCCTCCTGAATGGACATAAGAAAAGTTAATTTCAGGGATCAACTGAAACAGCAAAGATCAGATACAAGGCAATTTCAAATAGGGGTGAGTTTGTAATTGGTTGAGACTTGTGTTGTTTGGTGACACATTAGTGCCAGAGAGGTACCAAGGGCGCAGATGGAGTGAGAGAGAAAGTACAAGAAGAGTGAAAAGGCAGCTTGAATGCGAGATAATTCAGGAATATTACAGGAATATGATACATTTTAAAGGCAAACTGGAGAAAATTGAATATTCATGTAAGAAAACAATCATTAAAAATGTCAGGAGATATACAATACCATATATACAACACTGATAAGCACATACAGACAACACTGATAAGCACATATAGACAACACTGATAAGCACATACAGACAACACTGATATGCACATACAGACAACACTAATATGCACATATAGACAACACTGATATGTACATATAGACAACACTGATATGCACATATAGACAACACTGATATGCACATACAGACAACACTGATACGCACATATAGACAACACTGATATGCACATATAGACAACACTGATATGCACATATAGACAACACTGATATGCACATATAGACAATGCTGATATGCACATACAGACAACACTGATATGCACATATAGACAACACTAATATGCACATATAGACAACACTGATATGCACATATAGACAACATTGATATGCACATATAGACAACACTGATATGCACATATAGATAACATTGATATGCACATATAGACAACACTGATATGCACATATAGACAACACTGATATGCACATATACATAACATTGATATGTACATCTAATATGTAAAACACAGGATATACTCATGCAAAAATTGAAAAATATGTTTTTTGAGTATTAGACAACGAGATCTGGCACATCACTTTACATATTTATGTTTACCTAGAATTTAAGTGATCTTTAAAATTCTCTTTGGAAACTGGTTTCAAAGTTGCCATTTTTCCACCCTAGATTAACTTGAGGAAATCAGTAATTACATTTTCATGATGAACTTTCAAAGCTATTAAAAACTGGTCTTCCAACCCTTTATAGTCTACCTACTGAGGTGTAGCGGTTAT
This sequence comes from Chiridota heheva, assembly GCA_020152595.1. Taxonomy (NCBI): domain Eukaryota; kingdom Metazoa; phylum Echinodermata; class Holothuroidea; order Apodida; family Chiridotidae; genus Chiridota; species Chiridota heheva. The sequence continues at coordinate 98,555 of JAIGNY010000183.1, read as the reverse complement.
CATACATGTCTACAGACCACGAGGTCTTGGGTTTAAGCCTGGGTTGGATAGACACGCCAGTGCACCATAACTGGTTATCAAAGGCCGTGGACATTGACTTGGTTGTCGATGTTATGTCTGTCGTACCTGTGTTCTTGTCCAGGTCGTATTCAGCGTTTCGTGATAGCATTGTTTCTATCATAAGTGATTACGCAGGTGACGACCCTGCCATTGTAATTGTGTGTTCACTCGTCCGTCGTCGCCCTTTTAATGAAACCACAATTTGAAATGAACACCACTCTAATCTCCTGGTTAAATCACACAACTCACTTGGCAAATGATACTTAATACCTACATCTCAAGACACTGTGTGTTTATGCTCATGGTTCATTAATTTATAGAAATTTCAAATTGTTGAAACTACTTTCAGTAGGCCTGTGGTCTGTAACCATGTTGTTGTTAATACAGTTCAGCTAGATAGGGTCAAGACGATGTACGTGCTGCTAGTGCACTCTATTTTCACTAACAACATGTTGATATATGTTGTGAGTTAGATAATGTGGGTTTGTAACTTTAACTGTAATTTTCTGTATTCTAAATTCAAAATAAAGTAAAGTGCATGCATGCAACAATTTATATTTTACTGATAATCAAGCACAATCTTTTTGAAGAAAATTTATTTGCTTTCTTACCATCAGTAACTTGAATTTCAATATGGACATCTTTTATACATTTCTGAATAGAATGTTCTTACATTTTGTTAAAAACTTTGTCTTGTATTTCAGCTATGATATCTGATTAAAGCTTTAATAATCCTTCATTTGTTACTCAGTAAGATGGAGTTTTTCCCAATTATTATTTCTTCACTTTCAATTGTACTTTTATAGGAATGGTCAAATTCAAATGCTGCTAAATTCAAAATAATTTTCTCACTATATTATAACTAGGGGCTTGTCCAGGTTTCAGTGGTTTGGGACCTAACTAGTAACTGGCAACCAGTAGCATTGCTGTTGTCAGGGAGGAAGGAGGGGGACATTCCTCAGCTGAAAATTTGCCAGGACGAAATACTTTTTCTAAAAATATTTTTCTCTCTGTTCAAACTTTCCAAAAATTTGCTCAATATATCTGATATATCTGACTTTTTCTACAATATCAATTATTCTTTTATTATGAAGAGAAATGTGACAAATTTCTTCTCTATATTTTCATATTAACTTTAGTTTTCTCAGAGGCAACTTATTTTGTGGGGATGAATTTCCTCTCCAATAGTGCTGCCATTCCTGTGTGAAAAGATCATGTTTTTTAAGGAAATGCACCCGAACGACAACATAGGTGTGATTTGAGGGGAAAAGGGAGCTTTCCTCCCACTTTGTATCTTTTGTGATGGTGTTTATTTGCTTCTTAGCATGATTTTCCCCCACTTTTGACTTTTCCCCCACCCTCACCCCCTCCCACACACACACACACTTTCTGTATCCCACCCATGCTTCATGTAAAATTGTTTTTGTTCAATGAATCTTTTACCATTTTACCAGTGATTGCAAAGTTTATAGTAAGTTCATTGCTAATTATGTTTACATTTATATCCTTGTTAATCATTAACAAACATTGCCTATTAACTGTATACCTCATATACTGAAGGTCATTTTCTTTTACTGTTTATTTGTAGTTGCAAATCATCAGCATTAATAAGCCTCATTCAGCACAATGGGTTTATCTATTTTCTCACTTCACCGAGTGCACTTTTGTAAACTTTAAAAGCTCTTTGTGTGCAGTAACTGATAAGTGGCCAATTCACATATGTGGCTTTGTGTATGGCTTTCATCAAACTTGATATAATCTTGTTTTTAATGCACACTTTTAAAGAGTACATTTATCAAAGCAGTAGAGTAAGTTAGGTTGAACTTGTTTGTTTTTTGTTAGTTCAGTGTGTACTAGAGACAAATGTCCTCACTGATGGCTTAATAACAAAAGTCAAGTTTCTTTTAAAACACAGTAAATAGTACAAGGGTAACATAATTTTGAATTTGTAATGAAAATCTGGGTTGAGTCTTGAGGCTTAATTTTGCAGGTGTGGTGATGTTGTAAGCCTCAGGATCAATGGCTTTAATCAGTAAACCCATGCCTGTTCTTTTTTCGACTGGCTTGTTCATATAAATTGTGAAAAGAGCACACAAGTTGGCTGAAAAATCTTAGGAAGCAGGAGAAAGATGGGGTACCAGGGGCTTACCTCCTTTTCAGAGAAACTATTAAGGATTTCATGAAATAACCACCAATACTGATATTTTGTTGGCAAAATTATTTTAAATTTCTTCTTGAGAAAGAAAACTTCTGTAAGAGCTTCAGGAAGATTTGCCTCTTAGCTGAAACCCCAAATCCATTTTTCAGATAAACAGAAAATAGTTTTGCTTCTGTCACTGGCAAAAATTGACCACGATCTTTTCATTTTCTGTGACAAGAAATAATTGTCAAGAATTACAACCTACGCCCTTCCCTCCAAAATACCCTGCCATGTTTTTTGATGTTGAGGGAATGCAAGACAGTTTGAAGTATCCAGTGGCAGTGATTTCTTACCAACAATGGAGGGGGGGGGGGGAGGGGGGACCAACCCACACAGTGGTGTCGCCAGCCATAAAGGCTTCATTTTGTACAAGGACATAAGCATATATGTTCCCCAACAAAATTATTAGGAGTGGGGCCCCGTCCCCCACTTCCACTTATGTGCATATGCATCTTATGTTCTGCCAGACTTTAAGAAGAGTTTCATTAGTTGACATACCTATCTCTCATCCATAAAACATGTACTAGTTACTCATTTATTAGTCAGAATATTCATGTGGTTTTAATGTTCCTGTTCATTTGATTCATTGTTGGCTTAAGTGTCTCATTAACCACCTGACGAGCTCTTCTGGGCTTTGACATCTAATGCTATTCATTTGCAAAAGATGTCAAAGGACCAAATGAGGCACTGCCCTATTAACAAACTGACAAACATTAAGGTCCAAAGCTGTTAATGCATTGAGATATGTGCTTGTTTAAAATGTTGATAAATTCTATTTAAAAATATTGTGTTAATTACGACTTACTGGAAGAATTAAAGAGAATAACTTATCGAGAATTTTTGACAAACTTAAAATTCCATTACACCAGCAGATATCAACATTTTTGCTTCTAACAGATTTCAATGTAGCTGAGGTTAAAGAAAGTGGATTATCATTTTGTGCAAGACATCAAAGAATATATGTCCTTTCAGGAACAGTCGTGGTTTTCATTTACAAGTACAGTGCTTTCATCTGTTAGGTGCTTCAATATCTCTGACTATGACAGTCGTGCCCCCTCCCCCCCCCCCACTTTCCCCGTACATACGTATGTGCTTTCCCTTACGAAAATCAAACTAAAAATATATAATTCTTAAGGGTGTATGGAGATTTTGGCCAGGTTCATCCTCTTTAAGTGTTTATTCTCCCTCTTTAGGTGCTTGTTCCCCAATTGCAAAAAGTCCTGTCTTTACAGGCCTGCAGTTAAATCAATGTTTCATGAACCTTTTCTCCCCAGATTCAGGATCATTAAAAAACATTGCTCCAGGCCATGTTTTCTTTTTCTGAGTTTGCTCCAGGATTGGTGGGAGTCACCTTATCAAGGGGCCCTGTTTGAAACCATTTTGTTATTTGTCAGTCACAGAAGTAGTTTCCTTTCACTGTTTGCCCGGGGTGACAGGTGGAGGGGGGTGAAATTCATTACCCCTAATCTCTGCCCATGGGACATTCCTCAAAACCCCTGAGCTTCACCCACACACAATAATAGCTATAGATTGAAATAAGCTTGATTTGCTTTACGCTATTTATTCTCAGACAAAACGATGCCAATTTCATCATTTGTCATCTGGAAAAATGCATGCCCTATTACACTTTAAGCCACATAGAGATGGGTAGTTCTGAAGGTATTAATGATCACAATGTTTTTTCTTTAATTGGACAATGGGCATAATGTACTTGTCAGTTATATGACTGACCACTACTATGCCCCCCCCCCTTCCTTCCCCGCAATGTCAGTCAAAGGTGAGTCATCGACATATGGAAATAGTGACTCACATGTGCATCATTGTACCAAATTGTCAGTCACCAGAGTGACTCTGGGTTGGGTCAATTTACCTCAGACCTATTAACTTTGTTTAGAGGTGAGTGATTTGGGTAAGTCATTTCACAAAAAAATGTCAGTCACATGAGGGGTGCGTCAATGTACATGTTTTGTCCACACGCCTTGGTGCAATGACTCGCTTTGTCCATGGGGTGTAGGGGTGAGTCACACAATTGACAAGTGCAAAATGAAGGAAATGTGCATTTGATATCAGGGCAAAGGAACATACAGTATATAGCGCACATGTTGTGGCTTAAATACGTATAATGCCTGATCAATGTGTGACGTAATAAAATGGATGCTACCTTGAAATTAAAGAGACTGTACCATCAAAATTCAAAATGACAAAAGCTTTTCATTTCTGCAATTTATTCAAATCTTTACATTTCTTTAGTCTGATATAAACCGTTGAAAATAAAAGCATCTCCAAGATTAAAAACAAAACACTTAAATAAGGAATGTTCTGTTACATAAAATTTTGCCTCTCTAATCAACGTAATAAAAATGAACCTTGATATTAATGAAAATTAAGATATAAACTCGTGGCACACAAATAACAAAAATTACAGACCAAACATTATATTTGCATACAATTTTGGAAGCACCTCAATTGATAGAAACACCTAAATATTAATGAAAGATATAGGTTAAAATATATGTGTCCATACTCAAATCTGTTAACTCTCTACATTCATAAAGTAATGAAATATCGGTAACACTAACCATTCCTGCAAAATATAAACTATAGGAAGATTGAGTTGGAAGAGGTTGGATCCAAAGATGATAATTTACTTTGCAGATATCTTAAATTCATTATAGAATCCAATATCACTTAAAAACACTTCATACCACACTGACCACCAATTGACTACAAAGCAATTGTAAGGTCACTGTAATACCAACTATGGCAATAATGGCATATGTACCATACCTTAAATATCAAGACCTGAAAATACCCCAAAAGGACCCCTGCTGCTTAACATCTAATTGGTATGCAAGAGCAGCATTAAACCCTTATTTGGAACTGGTTATCAAAGGCTATGGCCGTCTTGATATAATGTCCAGCACTGGATGCTTTCGGGACGTTAAACCTTGCTATGCTAGCGAGAGCATTTCCGTCAGCTTACATATGTCAAATGCAAACCCTAGAACACCTGTCACATCTACAAAATACGCTTTGAACACATATTCAAGTAAGCACCAATGTCTCATCCCTTAAGTTATGAAAATATCATATCCAGAAATAACACTATGTGAATTGACACTTGATCATTAACTATTTATAACTGCATATAATGCAACAGAACAAAATATCTTTAACGCAAATACACAAGTTATATGTATATATATTCAAAAAAGAAAAAACACTTACAAACTCTGCAATTCACACACCACTTTAAGATAAATCATCGACTTGATAGGCAGGTTTTGACCATGGAGATACTATTTCCCAATTAGTATCTCCATGTTTTGACAAAGTATTTTTGGAAGTAATAGCCTTTTTTTGTGCTTCACTTTCTTTCCATTCAGTAATCACTTGTTGGGAATATGAGTCTTGTTGGGAATTGCCATTGGTTTGGATTGTTCCATCACATTCTATGGACTGAGATTCTGGATCCTGGGTGTTCAAATCCTGATGGGCGTCTGTGTGTATAAGAAAATAACCAGAAATTAATTAACCAGAAATTAATTAGCCACAATCAACTATGTGATTGAAACCCAAATCTCATAACTTTAGTGCTACTAGCAGAATATATATTCCACCCCACCAACGGGGTAAGCTATTTGTTTTGAAAACAGAGAAATGAAAGTATCCAATATCACTTATTTCTTGTTTATTATCCAGGGCGTAAAACTTGCTAGCTCTGTTTTATTTTTTGCACCATTTGTTTTCCTTTGTTACAATTATTTCAGTAATCTGTCTCTATTCCAAATAGTATCTCCATGGTCTCATAAATGCTGTTGGTGTGTTGTTTGTAGCCATTCAAAATAAACAAACATTACTAAGAAACCAGAGAACCAAAGGATTTGAGATGAAACTTAGTGGAATGCATGGGTTGCAGAATTGCCATTAAAAATTAAAGTTGCTATATTGGGTGGCAAAGATCACCAGAGGGAGAAATCTAACGCAGTTCCAATGCTAACTTTGGATTAGAAGCATTTTCTTTTATCGTATTATCATACTAGAACATGTAATTTGTGTATATCCTGTTGCTTCTTTAAGTGTTAAGGTTTTTGCCTTAAGCTTTGGGCCACAATTACAACCACCAATGAAAAATTGTATTTGGCTCCGCCTGTATCAATAATGAAGTCAACAACTCAACAATCTATGATTTCCTGTATTATCCTTGCTTTTATCAACAGCATCATATCAGGTTTGATTTTAATCCGACATGGGTCAAAGTTTGTGGAAATACAGTATGAGCATAAAAAGAATTTCAGTTAGTCCCGCCTTCTCATTAATATTAATGCCATCAGCACCAAAAACAACAGGGATCATCTACCAACTACAACACATTCATATACCAAGTATGACATAAATCCACTGCACAGTTTTTGAGATATTCACTGGTATAAATACATTAATGTTAAGAGAAATGCATTAACACTGCATGGCACTCAAAATATTTGGTACAGTACTGTTACTGTACTACTGAATGGTACGGACGGGTATTACCGAAGTACTGAGTACTTTTCAAAGTGACTACCCAACAATGACAAGTATGAAAAATATAACTTAGTCCTATGGAATTGTACACCAAAATATTGTATACTTTGAAAATGCACATCATTATACATAACAAAAAGTAGAAATTTTAAGTTTAATAGTAAGTCTTGCCTCCCATAAAAAATATTATTCTCATTTTACAATTAGTAACAATACATGTTTTTGTAAGTAACATATTACAAAGATTATACAAAATCTTTCACATTTGTATGGTCATGGTTGGCAATTCGTAAGCATCAACCCTGGTAATCAATAATGCAAAAACAATCCCCATACATATCTGAAATGGCTAAAACTGTTCCAAAAAACTTTTTATATGCAAATAACCTACTTAATATGCCCACTACACCTCATCATTTAAGTGTGGATAACACTCTTCACATATGATCGATTGTGTAAACAAAATCACCACACACTTTAATTTCAGAGATATCATAGATACAAATATTTTCATTGTTATACAAATAAGATAATTAGTATGCACATACAGTAGAACAACTCCTAAATAATGCTCAACTGAACAGTACCAATGCCATCTACCACTGTACCATGTTATTATCTCAGGTTAAACAATTTGTACAAAAGTCTATTGATATGCATATAACCTACTTAATATTTTCACGTTCAAGTGTAGACAATGCTCTTCACATATAAGATCATTTGTGCAAACAAATTCCCCACATCCACTTAAATTTAAAAGATATCATAGATACAAATATTTCAATTGTTATGCAAATAAGCTTATTAGTATGCACGCACAACACCCCCTCTTCCCCCCTCCAATCATATTAAGTTACATGAATGTACACCATAGCTTAAAAGTTATGAGCTAACGACAACAGGATAATCCCTATGTCTCTTCATCCTGCTTTGCAAGTGAGATAAAACACTAGGGCCTATTACAATGCTTTGGCAAAGAATAATAAATTTCTGCCCATTTGGCAAAAATTAATTTATGATTGTCTTGATTTTAAAATACTGCATAGGGAATAAAACGGTTGGTAAACTTATACTATTTTATGCCTTCATATAAACCATGAAATGAATTACTCATTTTGGACAAGTAAGATCTTTTGCCTTGACATGCTTGATTTGAATAATCAGATAGCTAGTTTGATTAAAAAGGGGGGCAGGGTGCTAGACTTGTTGAGGGGCACAATAATGCGTGCGCGAAGTGCAAGTCCTGGGCCCTCTTAAGGTTCAACCCACTGGTGAAAAAGCTCTGGGATTTTAGCTATAATCATACCTCAGAATGAACCTATTCTGATTGATAAAAACCATTCATGAGCCAAAAAGGACAATTGCTTACTACGCTATCATTCTGTGTTCTGTATCCATGTAAGGTATTTCATTTACGAGCTTAATTAGGAATGTTAGGTTAAAACAAATCTATAATTTTGTTTAAATACATTTTAATATTTCTTCTCTCATGAGGGGCAGGGCGGACCCCCAGGGGGACTGGCAGGCCCAAGGAGGGGCAGGGCGGGCCGCCCTGTAAAGCAGCAAAGCTATGATAAACATTAGATAAACAACAGCTGGGAGTACAGTAGACTACCGCTAATAGCCGAAGCTACGAAATTATGCTAGGTCTAGCCTAAATTAATTTAATGTTAGTAATAGGCTACACAATAACGTAAATTCAATTACCCTAGGCTACTATTATTAGGCTAGCCATGAGGATAAGGACATCGCTCAACTTCGAGATTTTAGTTTTTAATGAAGGGTGATAATGGCTAAAGTGTTCATCTTCCGGTAAATGAAAAACAATATAATACGAAACGATAACTAATCGGACAATTGTTTTATAAATAGGTCTAGATTGAATGCTTCTACATACCTTCCTCTGGCTCCGGGATTGTTTCTGAGGCAACACAGTGCATGACTTAATTTGATACGGGTAGCTTTGCCTCCTTCATCCGAGCGCTCCCAGCCGATAAATGAATGAATAGTGTCATAATAGTTCATCAAACGCATGTCCTTTTTGTCCTCGTTCAAATTTTGCTGCCATTTTCCTTTTCCGATTTTTTTTTTCTTTTCCGAAATTGCTGGCTTGTTGTTAAAAACACATGGCAGCTCCTTACGTAGCACTGGCAGCAATCCAATTACGCAATGAATGGATCACGTACAAAGTAAGATCAGTTTTGCAACTTTAACCGGTGCATGCAAAAATCATTGCACTAAACAAAATATAACACCGATATAATGATATACACACCATCATTTCAGCAACATTTTACACACATTTTGTTTTTCTTCTTAAAAATATAGAGTAACATAATCTGTAGAATATGGAATGAATAGTATTTTTTCGCGAGTAAAACCTTAGTATCTAACATCAATTTCCCGTTTTTATTTTGCTTATGAATGTACAGCTCTAGTACTGCTAGTGAAGAGAGCTGGCTGGGGTGTTATGTAATTTGAAACAGGAAACCTTTCAGGGTGAAGTTCAGACTGTCTGGCACTGGATTATATTACGTTGTGCAGCAGTTGTGGTTTTGTGTTAATGATTCAAGTAAAGGATATCTTATATCGGGGTTGGAAATATAATCTCCCGACCAAAATGTAGAAAACGATCGGGTCTTGCAGGGTAAAGGCTATAGCATTAGAAGTGCGTAATGTGTACCTGAGATTATTTGGTTAAAATAATTACATCTTCTGGCTGTACAGCTATATATCAGGATTCAATCAATTATATACTTCATTTGAATAACAATTGTGAATTAATGGTTTATGCAACCAAAGCCATTTGAAAACAACCCACAATATAATTCACAGAAACATATGCCCCATGTTTGCTATATTTTTATAGTGATGTCTTACAACACTTGCATGCTCAATGGAGACATCAAAATGTAAATCTAAATGCTAGTATAAGTGGACAAGCTTACAAACCCAGTACATTACCTTGCTCTTGTGCCTTCTAAGAATAAAGCTATGTGTCGCTTAATGTATGGATTGCGAAGAATTCTGGCAACACTTGGTCTCTTTTCTGGGCTTTGATTCAAAGATGCTTTTATCAGTTCAACAAGCTCCTTAGAGAACTGCTGAGGCATCGCTGGCATCTGGTAAAGATTAACAGAATACAGAAAATAGTGTTAAGATATTTATGCATAAATGACCATAATTAAAAGGTTTTGTGGTTCCGATGCTTTTGTTTTTCATAAGCTACTTGATTTACAAAATTTGTAGTAACTGTCATGTCATTGCATATTATGTGGAAATATTTGTTCCATGATATTTATTCATAGGCCACACCCACCAGGAAAATCAATACAAAAGTTGACAACATTTGCATTATCACAATAATTAACAACATCAGAGCAAGTATGATGCAAAAACGGTTGCTCATTTTGCCTATTTCAAGAATATATCAGTAAGCCCCGCCTACTCATTAATATTCTGGACATCACTACTACAACATTATAATACATATACAGACTATGACCCATCTGTGTACCACATATAGCATAAATCTGATATATAGTTAATGAGATACAGTATGGTGTTTACATCATTTAACAATTTCGAACTAAGCCACGCTCACTATGCATATTAATGACATCTGTTGATAACATAAGCATGTACACATTAACCAACAAAATTATCATGCCCAATATGATGCAAAATGGACATACAGGTGCTTCTTTATTACTTTTTCTGAATTTTCACTTTAAGCCCTGCCTACTTGTTAATATGCATGAAATCACCACCAAAAACATTAGGGCACATTTACAGATCATGAGCTATCAGTGTACCACACATGACATGAATCCAGTTCCTAATTTTTAAGATATCATGTTTACAAGCTTTTTGTTTACAAAATCATATTAAACCTTGCCCACTATACATATTAATGCGTTTTTATATCATGAACATGTACATACCAGCTAACATCATATTTATTCCAAATATGAAACAAAACAAATACGCGGTTGGTAAAATATGAACATTTCATGATTTTTACATTAAGCCCCATCTACTCATTAATATCCATGATATCACCCCCAAAATCAACAGAGCATATCTACAGACCAAGGGCTAACTGTGTACCAAATACAACATGAATCTAGTTAACCGTTCTTGAATTAACTTGTTTACAAGCACTTTTCAGCAAAATCATATTAGGCCACGCCCACTATGCACATGAATGAAAGTCAACCTTTTTACAACATGAACAAGTACACACCAGCTAACATCATAATTATCCCAAATATGAAACAAAACTGACATGCGGTTGTTAAAATATAAACATTTCCAGATTTTTACATTAAGCCCCACCTATGCATGACATCCCCACCAATTCAATAGGGCACATCTACAGACCATGTGTGTACCAAATATGACATGAATCCAGTTAACTCATCTTGAGACCGTGTTTACAAACTCTTTTCAGGAAAGTCATATTAAGCATCGCCAACTACGCACATATTAATAAAAGTCAACGTTTTTACATCATGAACAAGTACACACCAGCTAACATAACTTATACCAAATATGAAACAAAACAGAGCTGCGCTTGTTAAAATATGAACATTTCCAGATTTTTACATTAAGCCCTGCCTACTCATTAATATGCATGGCATCACCATCAAAAACAATAGGGCATATCTACGAACCATGGGCTGTGTACCACATATGACATGAATCCAGTGTATCATTCTTGAGATATCGCACTTATGAGCTGGCCGTCACAAACATACATACATACACACACCCACCCATACACACACACACACGCCATCCTGATGCTATCGCATCGGATCTAAAATATGGCAAACTAGAATTGCCTTAATACATGATTTGATGGTTTGGATAGCCATTTTGAATAAATTAAAAAAATAAAATAAACAAAATCAAATTTGTTCTCTACTTGTCAGCTGATTTGGAGTAGTGCGTTCATTTCTTTTGATCTTTTTTTTTTAAGGTTTTCTGACAAGCTCGTGGAAATTGGTCTGAAAATTCTCGTAGCATCAGTGGTGTAATGCCAGGGGGTTGAGAAGAGGCAGAGCCCTGGGCTCAGAGGTCTTAGGGGCCCCGAGCCAAAAATTACATTACATGAAATATTGAAAATTAGGCGGATTTTCAGTTAGTAAGAGTTCAAATAATTTTACAAAGAACCAGGGCTGGATAGGGTCCGAAAGCACCATATGTGCGTGGGCGCCTTTAATAAATTTGTCGTCATGATTGCATTACATTACTGTAGTTTGCAAGGCACCTTGGGCAGCAGTAATGTATCCAGCTTTCGATGCTGGAGGGGGTGCCGAAAATATGACTTCATAATCGGACTTCCACCTAAAAAGTGTCCAATGCTAGTGACTAAGCTGTCGAACAAACTGACAAAAGTGAATGACTAAAGCCAATTTGATTAAATGGACGATTTTAAACCAATTTTTGAGGACTTAAACTAATACATATTGGCGCATTCTAACAAACTAAAGGCCATGCAAGCACTATCTGTGATTTTTAGATGCAATTTTAAAAAGAAATACTTTCAACCAAATTTAGGCAAATTTGAAACAAATCATGGCATTTACAACCACATTCGGGCTATTTACTTTAGATGACTTCTAACCAAATTTAGCCAGTTAACAGAAAATTTGGCCGTTTTTAAGCAAATTCGGGCAATTTGTAATCACTTTTTGGTCATTTTCAACCAATTTTATGCAAAGTTTAAACCAATCTGGGAATTTATCATTCATCTTTGGATTATCTCTATCAAACTTTGGGCAACTTATAAAACTTTAATTAACAAATTTGGGCATTTTTAACCAAATTTAGGCGATTTTCTTTTCACCAAAAGCAATTTCTTACTTAAACATGTATAAAATGTGTCCTACTTAAATATTTTAAATTTGGTAATATAAATGTCCATGGTAAAGGTTGCAGCGAGCTTTTTGATTTTTTAGACTGCAACAAAATCTTATTCTTTTTTTCACTTTTCATAATTGCTCATGTATGTGGGTGGGTGAATTATTCTTCTCTTTACAAAAGGTCTATTATTGTTAAAAGCAGACCCCCCCCCCCCCCCCACCCACCCCCTCCCGCACCTCCGGTTGAAATCCTGGCTGTGCAACTGGGAGAAAGTTGCCACCATTAAATAACTGCTGTTTAGTAGATATTTCCAGGTTTACACCCCCTTTGATCCCCATATCTGAAGAAAGGAGTATAACCCTTGATCCCTGGACCCACATATACTCATGTCACAGTTGAATCGTTTTAACTAATCTTTCACCCCGGGCCCCTTGATAAGTCATTATGCCACTGCGTTGCATATGTTGTAAATGCATTAACGCTTCAGTTACGATGCAATTTGCAGTTTTTTTATTTTTTTTGATTTTTTTTTTTTTTTCCAAAAATTGATTCAGCATAGGTTGTGTTGCAAAGGTCTTGCACACTTAATAAGTGTTGGTTCAAGTTTAGTCTAGTTTGTGCTATTTTTATTTTTGCAAGTAGTTTTTTTCATTTGTGAAGTTTTCAAGTTAAGCATAGATTATTTGTTTGATAATAAATTATCATAATGCACCTTTCATTCTAACAGGGCCAATACAGCCTTGTCTAACCTAGGTAACCTCCCTGAGTAAGTAGGCCTATGAGAACATATTTTTTATGAGTGCGATTCTTGGGTTTTGAACGGCCTTCAGTTTCCCAAAATATTGAAACTAATGCATCAATTAGGTTCTTATCTTGAATATAATTTGCATGCCATCAGCAATAAATTATGGTGCCAAGGCCAAAACAAAATAGGTCACATTTAAAAGAAATGGGCCAAATTGTAATTCTTTCACATTAACAAGCGTCACATCTAAAATACCAAGTAAATCAACACCAATGTAGGCCCAAGTTCTCTACTTGGAAGCAATTTCGTTTGGTTTGTTGAGGTTTAACGGCACCACGACAGTCAGAGTCAAATGTGCCAAGAGGGTGTTAAAACATTAAGGTGCAAAGGTTAGGAAAAAGAAGATTTGAAAATTAGGAAAGGATGGAAAAAACAATTTCAGAAAATTTAAATTCTTAAACTGGAAGCAATTTCAGAAAGCTTATATTCCCAAACTGGAAGCAATTTCAGAAAGCTTAAATTCTCAAACTGGAAGCAATTTCAGAAAGCTTAAATCCTCAAACTGGAAGCAATTTCAGGAAACTAAAATTCTCAAACTGGAAGCAATTTCAGAAAGCTTACATTCGCAAACTGGAAGTAATTTCAAAAAGCTTACATTTGCAAACTAGAAGCAATTTCGGAAAACTTAAATTCTTAAACTGGAAGCAATTTCAGGAAGCATACATTCGCAAGCTGGAAGCGATTTCAGAAGGCTTAAATTCTCAAACTGGAAGCAATTTTAGAAAGCTTAAATTCTCAAACTGGAAGCAATTTCAGAAAGCTTACATTCGCAAACTGGAAGCAATTTCAGAAAGCTTACATTCACAAACTGGATGCAATTTCGAGAGCCCACATTCACAAACTGGAAGCAATTTCAGAAAGCTTAAATTCTTAAACTGTAAGTAATTTCAGAAAGCTTACATTCGCAAACTGGAAGAAATTTCAGTTTGAGAATGTAAGCTTTCTGTTAATACTAATACTAAATCTGTTAATTTCTACTTATGGAACCCTTTACTATTATTAGTCAAGCGTTTCTTTCATTTTCAATCTATTTCTGTAATTGGTGTTGTTTACTCATTAAGCTAGACCCACTGTTCACCCCGTCAGTATGTCAAAAACTTTATTATGGGTACACATCTATTACCAAGGCTAGACCTAGCTCTATAGTTCAAGGCTAGACCTAGCCCTATAGTTCAAGGCTAGACCTAGCCCTATAGTTCAAGGCTAGACCTAGCCCTATAGTTCAAGGCTAGACCTAGCCCTATAGTTCAAGGCTAGACCTAGCCCTATACTTCAAGGCTAGACCTAGCCCTATAGTTCAAGGCTAGACCTAGCCCTATAGTTCAAGGCTAGACCTAGCCCTGTAGTTCAAGGCTAGACCTAGCCCTATAGTTCAAGGCTAGACCTAGCCCTATAGTTCAAGGCTAGACCTAGCCCTATACTTCAAGGCTAGACCAGGCCCCATAGTTCAAGGCTAGACCTAGCCCTATAGTTCAAGGCTAGACCTAGCCCTATAGTTCAAGGCTAGACCTAGCCCTATAGTTCAAGGCTAGACCTAGCCCTATAGTTCAAGGCTAGACCTAGCCTTATACTTGAAGGCTAGACCTAGCCCTATAGTTCAAGGCTAGATCTAGCCCTATACTTCAAGGCTAGACCTAGCCCTATACTTCAAGGCTAGACCTAGCCCTATACTTCAAGGCTAGACCTAGCCCTATACTTCAAGGCTAGACCTAGCCCTATAGTTCAAGGCTAAACCTAGTCCTATAGTTCAAGGCTAGACCAGGCCCTATAGTTCAAATGTTTAGTACAGTGATGTGACAGCCTAAAGTTAACATCAGCAATCTTAATCACTATGAACGTCATTATTCATGATTTGTTTGTTGTGAAACTTGTGATGTACCAAATATCTGTTCTGTACCAAGTATGGTCAGATCTTATACACAAAAGCATGAAATGGCAACCCTTAAGAACTAATGCAGCCTGTCTGTTTTTGGAAGGAGTTTTGGAAGAACAATTTCAATGTAGCTTAGGGCTTTAAAAAGTCAATTTTACTACAGTGTAGGAGGCAGTTATTACCAATTATTTATTGGCATAGCCATGCATATTAAACTTGGTATTAGCTATAAAAGTTACATAGTATGCACTTTACTTTAAAAAACCCAAACAATCTAAGGTATTCTGAAATGGTAATCACAGTTACATACAGTACCTGTACTACTCATGAGTGGGTAAAGTGAATAACATGCCTATATGGAACTAAACCTGTCATAGCTGATTGAAAATAGTAACAAATAAGCATAGATACTGATATTAGTTGCAGTGATACTAATTTTGACTCACTTTATACACAGTACATGTGAAATAATGTTATGTAACATGTGAGTTTAAAATCTTAAATAAATATGCTAAGTGCAATGATGTTGAATTTTTTTAGTTATTTGAATATTTTCCCAATATTAGATATATTTTGGTTGAATGCGAACTGTATTGGTTTCCTAAAACATATCCCTTATATTGAAAAAAAAAAAAATGAGGCAGTATCTGAATTAGTAAAGCTATAGACACAACCTGGAAGAGTGATACCAATGTGTAATGTTATTTTCATCCAAAAGTTGAAAAATCATTAGCCTGGGAACAGTATAAATATACTTATTTATAGTTTTTATCTCAGATTGTTCTTGAATGGTTAGCCATCTGCATAGATTAATACTTTTGACCCTTAAGTGAGATAATGTCCCTTTTATAAACAGTACTTGCATATTTATCAGACCCAAGCCTTAATTTTCTATATATCAAACAAATCTACTCGTCTGAAATATATTGTTTGGAGGCATCAGGTTAAAGTTGCACATTTCTCCCAGATTTTGGCAGGTTTCTTAAGTTGTTTAATGTTAAATCCATATTTAACCTTCAAAGCACATGTTCATTCAAATGAGATGATTTAGTTGCGAGATTTGTGCTGCACATCCTGTACTGTGGGTTGATATGTAATAATCAGAGTAAAAACGTTTTGGAGTGGAAAGGTGCAGTTGTACTTAACTGGAATAATCAATTATGGATGGGCTTAAAATGGGTAATATAGGCCTACCCATCATAACTGTGTTACTATGCACCTTCTATGAAAGGTTGCACTTATTGCAACCCTCATACCTTCACTGTAATATTGTAGGCCTAAGCTCTTTTCTACAACACAAAATTCAACAAGTTGGTAGAAATCAATGTGAATAAGCTCTTTTTCGGAAATTATTTGATTAATCTATTATCATATTTAAGTGGTTGAATTCTAAAAAACAAGCCAGGTCTTGTGCAACCCAAAAACATTCTATGTAGAGAAATTGCAATATCCACATTTTCTAAGTATCTTTTATGCTTAAATTATTTATTGCCATTCTCACGTCCAGTTAAAAATTCCCCTGACTGTCACATTCAAATTCTAAAAAAAGAAAGTACTTGTGCTGTTATAGTCAGCTGAATATAATTCAATCGTGCACTGATGTCATTATACACCCAAAATAGGAACACAACCATTGCCTTGAAAACAAAATTCATTGATGTCATTATACACCCAAAATAGGAACACAACCCTTGCCTTGAAAACAAAGTACATTGATGTCATTATACACCCAAAATAGGAACACAACCCTTGCCTTGTAAACTAAGTTCATTGATGTCATTATACACCCAAAATAGGAACACAACCCTTGCCTTGAAAACTAAGTTCATTCTATCATTTGATTTACCATGAAGTTTTAATAATAAAGCTTGATAATAAAGCCATATTTTGATTAAATGCCCAATTATATTTTTTATAGTTAACAGAAAAGTACTGTTTGCAACTATTCATTATCAGGCAGTCCTAATTTTAAGTAAACCTAAATTCAAATTCAAATTGTAAATAAGCCTGGCGCAACCTTAAAAATTACTCAGTCAGAACAGGTGTAGGCATGCAATTAAAAACCATACCGTACCACCTAATTTGACCAAGAAACCTCAGCATTTCTAGAAAACACCCATTTCCATCAGATACCAAGTATGTTTTACAAAAAATTTATGATAATTTATTACTAAGGCCATCTATTTTATTTATCACATAACCAGGCGATATTACGTAATACATCTATAACATCTTTTAACAGACTGGAAGTAGGCTGAAAACCTTATATTCGCAGGGTTTGCACGTTACTAACTTTCTAAAATTATCGTAACAAAAATTGTTATTGTTACTGGGGTGACGTTTTTAAATGGTTAAATAAAAGTCTATTTGCAGAAAAATTCATAAATAAAGGGGAAAATTCTTGGGCCCTCCACATGCTTGTACAGTAAAGTTTATTTGTTTACTCTACCTTCATGTGGGGTCCCACATGACTGAGCTTGTGCATATCAGAACAGTGGAATCGTGTATTGTAGGTATTTGAAATCATTATATGTCATCAAGAGGTACACATTTAAAATATTATATGTGACCGGTAAACTTTTAAAATTCATTACCGGACTTTTGTTCCATAGTTAGCAGAATAATGCATGAAGCCGGAAGGACAACAGATGTGGATAGACAGATGAACGGACAAACGGTAAAGATGCTATATCCCCTCTGCACTAATTCCATTTCTGAGTATTACACGCTACTAGTCATATACAGTGCAGTCATATACTAATTAGGAAGCATGTATGTATTAAGGTTTTCTCTAGTATGATTAGCATACCAAGATGGTGTGACAACAGTGCTTATATAGCTACCTGTTTTTCTTTGGTTTGTACATGTTTTACTTTTGTCTATGTAATTTTGCCATCTACCTGATTTTATTTCTTAATTGAGAAGTACTTAACATACAAGTTCTACTTGGCTTTTAAATAAAATCCTTTTACAGCCAATGTGTACACTTGTGCTTGTTGTAAATATCCTGATGAATATTTTATATATGTTTTGAAGAAGCAAACAGACTGCTTTACAATACAACAAGACTTAATAAAGGCTAATAATGTTACAGGGAGTCTACCGATTTGACCAATTTATTTAAAAAAAGAGATTAAAGATAATAAGTCACATACTCACCTTGCCTCTCAGGATCTTGTAGACCAAGGAGTTCATATCCTTTGCATTAAAAGCATGTTTCAA
>JAIGNY010000183.1:0-77500 GCA_020152595.1 Chiridota heheva | reverse complement strand
AAATTGGTAGCAGGACAAAATTATATATTTTTTGATTTACTTTATATTTGTTATCTTTATAATTTGCATAAACTTAATACACTAGCATATGGAACCTTTAGTCAATAAGGCTGTAACCAATAATATGAACTCTCTGTCATGTACATTTTTCTTAAAGACTTTGGTTTGCCAAATATCATATTTTTACTACCTGTGCCAACTTTAACACCACAATGACCTTTGACCTACCTGTAATGCCATGGCAATCTGAACAAACCACTCTACAACCTGTCTCTCCTCCAACATTTGGCCTTTCTGCATCTTTAATTTATTGTACAAATCACCCCCATCACAATATCCCATCACAATGTACAAGTGACCGTCTTCACTGTTGAAAGAGTCACGGTAAGACACAATATTTGGATGTCTCAACTTTGAGAGAAGTTTTGCCTCTTGTTCAGCTGCTTTCTTTTCCCTCTTGGATGCATTGCGTAATTCCATTTTCTTGATCACAAACTACAAATCAGAACAAAAATGAAGTGAAAAAGTGAATAATATATATGTTTAATCCCTGAAGGAGTTTGTGGTTACCTGATCTATTAATATTATTTTCTAAGATGATTAAAAGAAAGAAGAACAAATGTGTTTGTGAAGTTCCAGGAAAACAACATAAGGATCATGGAAACAATTTCAATTGCACAGATCACATTATCCCTAGAGAAATTATTTGATGTAAAAAGAATAAAAAAATGTTTCCCATTTTCCTGGTCTGAATTCATGCCCCAAATTCTCCACATTTTTATAGTCATAAATATACTTGTATAAGTTGATATAAAGTTAGTACTATAATTCATAATAATTTACCACTGACTCAACCTTAAATACTGATCTGTATAACTATCAATGTGCCAAAAAGTTAATTACACCACCTATGACTTTTGAACTTGAAAGTTAATACAGCAAACAAACAGAAACTTCATGCTTGTTTTCTCCTGCACCTACTTTGTAGTAACCTCATGATGTTATACTTATAGCAATATATCTTTCAGGGTTTGCATTAGCTTTGGATTTTTGGGAGGGAAATTCCCTCTTTCAAAATAATTTTTGGTAGGGATTTCATAATTTTGGTAGGAAATTTCCACAAGTAGACAGACGATGCTGATTACCTTTTACTTTTTATTTGTACTTAAACGTAAAACTCTTCTTAAATTATATTTATTTCCATAAATTGCATAAATATCAGGGCTGTGCATTTACGTTTAGCAACCTAAACGTTAAAATGGCAGATTTTTCATTCATTTAAACATGACCTTAAGTTTCGCAAAAAATCGGGAAAATGTTGAAATACCAAATAAGACCCCCTGACACCTAGCAACACACTGTGCTACCATAATCAAGAAATAAATACTGCAATAAATAAGGGACATCTTCACAAAAAAAAACTTTTGATATGCTACGATATCTCATACTTATTTAACTATGCCCTAAACAACCCTTCTCCACCCCTTCCCCGTCTCCAGCAATCTATGCAAATTCCCATACCTTTAAGTGCACACGGCCATCACAGTACATGGCTGAGTTCTTATTACTAGCAGCTACCATGTTCAAGAAAGTGATTGTAAATAGTTTCGTGATAACCCCCCTCATATATCGCTCAGAACAATCCAGAATTAAAATGAAGTTCCTGGATGAGGCTAAACCCGGAAGAATTTTTTTGACTGCCTAAAAACTTTGATCCAATGCGATCAAAGACTTTAGATTCTTTTGTTACGAAAATGACAACGCAATTGGTGAAGAATATCATGTGACACACGTGCAAATCAAAGAAGCTTACGGTGTATTTAGGTATCTTTGGTACAAAGAGATTTCATGTCTAATCGCTAAAATTCATATCGTTAACTCGAGGCCTAATGTTATTATTGAATGCTTAGCGCAGATTTGTACACTTGTCTTAGCCAGCAGCGCCCGATAGCTGTGGGCGACCATCCAGCATTGCTTCTAATTTTGTGCGGAAATGTGAGAACTGATTGCGCGATTCTATGCTAATGCAAACCCTGATATCTTTTTTTTTGAGACAATGATAAATCTATCGACAAACACAAATATTATATTAATGTTGTCCCATCATGTAAGAATCATCTTTGGTTCTCTAATTTCTTAACCAGAATCCAACTTCCCCAAAACCACATATCGTCAAACCATGTTCAAAAGTCTTAAAATCAGACAATGAATATTCATACTGTTAAATTCATTTTAGGATTTATCAAAGAGTATTCTCCCAAACACCATGTTTACCAACAACTATAACATAATCTCCAAACCTTAAACATCACACATTTTACCTGAAATGCATCCTTTCATACATAATAGCAAACCCATTTCATCTCTGAAACTAGAAAGTGTACTTTAATCATAAATAAATGTTTTCGTAAATAATAAATGGTCTCAGTCATGCATACAGTAACTGTCATTACATATGGTCACATTCTAGTTAGCAAATCACTGACATCCACTTTATGAATTTTAAAAGATCCTGTTACCTGTTTTTTATCCTTTTTCTGTTTGACAAGCCATACTTCTCCATAACTACCTTTGCCCACAGTTTTGATGACATCATACTGCTCCAATGACATTATGGCACATATGCACAGAAAGACCTGCAAAAGATGGATTCACATGATAAACAAAAAAAACAAAAAATATTTATATGTAACATGCCTTTTGGTGCAAGACTACTAATTTACCATTGGTTTTTTCTGAATATATCGCAGCTTCTTCTGAAAAAACTTCCTTAAGATGACAGTTCATCATCACACAAGAAACCCAATGTACATCACCACTAAAATAGAAATATATATAAAAAAAACTAACAAAATCAAGGTTGCCCAAAGTTACCAAAGAATGTATCAATGTTTACCTAGAAATTTTTAACAGAATCAGAGCTAAACGCCCAAAAATGTAAATCATTCTGACCATTATCAACCCTATAAGAAAAGCTAAAATGCTGAACATCAATCCGGGACAACCTTAAACAAACACTAACTGGTCAACGGTTGCAGAACAAATTAGTGTCACCTTTTTGAAAACCACAGTGACATTAGCAATTCTCCAATCAGAAGGAACAACACCAACAACAAAGCACTTTGAAAAGATAATAGTCAGGGGAACAGATAATACATCAGAACACTTGTGTATTAAGACAGCATGCATACCACCATCTGGCTTATTCACAGCATGTGTACCACCGTCCGGACCATGTGGCTTATTCACAGCATGTGTACCACCGTCCAGACCGGGTGGCTTATTTACATCATGTATACCACCGTCCAGACCAGGTGGCTTATTCGCAGCATGTGTACCACCATCTGGACCGGGTGACTTATTCACAGCATGTGTTCCACCATCTAAACCTGGTGGCTTATTCACAGCATCTGGACCAGGTGGCTTATTCACAGCATGTGTACCACCATTTAGACCGGGTGGCTTATTCACAGCCTGTGTACCACCGTGTGGACCGGGAGGCTTATTCACAGCATGTGCACCACCGTCCGGACCGGGTGGCTTATTCACAGCATGTGTACCACCGTCTGGACCGGGAGGCTTATTCACAGCATGTGTACCACCGTCCGGACCGGGTGGCTTATTCACAGCATGTGTACCACCGTCCGGACCGAGTGGCTTATTCACAGCATGTGTATCACCGGGTGGCTTATTCACAGCATGTGTACCACCGTCTGGCTTATTCACAGCATGTGTACCACCGTCCGGACCGGGTGGCTTATTCACAGCATGTGTACCACCGTCCGGACCGGGTGGCTTATTCACAGCATGAGTACCACCGTCTGGCTTATTCACAGCATGTGTACCACCATCCGGACCGGGTGGCTTATTCACAGCATGTGTACCACCGTCCGGACCGGGTGGCTTATTCACAGCATGTGTACCACCGTCTGGACCAGGTGGCTTATTCACAGCATGTGTACCACTGTCTGGACCAGGTGGCTTATTCACAACATGTGCACCACCATCCGGACTTATTTACAGGACCACCGGACCAGGTGGCTTATCACAGCATGTGTACCACCGTCTGGACCAGGTGGCTTATTCACAGCATGTGTACCACCGTCCAGACCAGGTGGCTTATTCACAGCATGTATACCACCATCCCGACCGGGTGGCTTATTCACAGCATGTTTACCACCATCCGGACCAGGTGGCTTATTCACAGCCTGTATACCACCGTCCAGACCAGGTGGCTTATTCACAGCATGTATACCACCGTCCGGACCAGGTGGCTTATTCACAGCATGTATACCACCGTCCAGACCGGGTGGCTTATTCACAGCATATATACCACCGTCCAGACCGGGTGGCTTATTCACATCATGTATACCACCGTCTGGACCGAGTAACTTATTCACAGCATGAATATCACCATCTGAACTGGGTGGCTTATTTGAATTCAAACCCTCAAACTTCTCAGACACTACATCAAGTGAAAAATCTTTATAATTACAGTACTATCCAATTGCAATTCCAGAAAATAAGAGTATACAAAGGAGTCATTAATACATACCCTTGCAAACCACCCCCATCTGGATCAAGGCTCACAGACTCCCCCCCCCTCCACAATAAAAATTGGGATCTGGGCTCACACTCCCCCTCCCCAAAAAATCTGGATTCAGGCTCACAGACCCCAAAAAATCCAGATTCCAGTTCTCAGACCATTTTCACCCCGCTCAAAGCAAGCCACCCCCACCTCCAAACAAAAGTAGGCTGAACAGCAGGACATGTAATATTAGGCCTAGGCTAGTGAGCTACCATCTCAATACACTGCAAAGCAATATAACTTGCAACAGCACCAAATGCACCAAACCTTGACTTCCAGTGACTGCAAATTTCTCCCCCTACCTTATAAAATTGTAAAACGTTTGTCCTCCTTATTGAGGAGACATTCCTGAATCAGATGGTTTGGTTTGGTTTGATGATTTTAATGGCACCGCAACAGTCAGAGTCAAATGTGCCAAGAGGGTGTTAAAAAATTAAGGTGAATCTTGAATCAGAAGTTAGTATCATCTCTTTGGATTAACGATTAAATAAATCCAGAAAACAATATTTTCTGAGTTTTAGGTCTGTAATCAACACAGTCAAATTCCTGCATATGGCTAACTTTGCAAGCTTGATCAGTCCATAAAATGTGGATACAAGACAGGTAAATGTGCAAGTGTGTATGCTAACGTACCAAGCATGATATTCCAACTTTGATGCAATCCTCTATTTGCTCTCAAGCTTTTACAATTGACAGTTACAACTGGAAACATTCTGAAGTAAGTGTGTGTGTTCAGCGAGATGGAGCTTGATTTTGATATCAAAATATGATTTGCCCTTAAAAGTTGAGGGTGGTCTGCAAGCGCCAACCCCATCAGCCATTTCAGTTAAATCAAGGCAGTACTAACACCCACCATGGATTAGGTAAAATTTTGTTTTCATTAATCAAGCTAGGCTGAAAATTCCAGTAACGTTATGCACTATGCCTGTTGACTGGCCTCATGCTGGATTGTCTGTAGTTAATGATTGTACAGATACCTTTGGTCATGAGGTTGTTTATTCGACTAGTGCATTGCCTGTGGATTCTGTTAGTGATAAGGTATTGTGGATAGGGTTGTGGATAGGGGATTCACTTGTTAGATATGTTGACACAGAGTTTTGTGGAGTAGATCGTAGTAGCAGAATTAGGGTGTCTTCCAGAGGCTAGGGTTGATGACGTGAGTTCTAGTGTTGATTCTGTTAGGCATAGATCATGGATTTGTTATTCAAATTAAAGTACACAGGTTGTACGGTTCTAGTTGTTGATCTGTTGCTGCGTAGGGGCAGTTCCTTCATAATAGATAAGATGATGTTGATTAATAGTTGGCTAGAGAGTATTTGTTGTCTGTTTGAGTTCAATTTTGTAAATTTCTGGCCTAAGTTTGAATCTCGAGTTGATTTGATTCATGAGAGATGGTTAGCATTTAACTAGGAAAGGTGCTCGTATTCTTGTTAGGGGTGTCAAATGGGCAATTAAGGCTCTCAATCCTTTAAACTAATTACGGGGGAGATTTGAAACCCACCTGTCAGACATGTTGCTTGGGATAGGAATTGTTCGTCTGGTGGTAAAATTAAGGTTATGTTTTCAAATGTTTGTAGCATTTTGAATATGAGCTGCTGGCTAAAGTTTCAATTAATAGACTTGATATAATTGGTATTACTGAGACTTGGATTTATAGTGACATTAGTAATTCAGAGATACATATTCCAGGTTACTCAATTTTCAGGCAAGCCATTAGATATACTCTCAACTGTAGAGGGTGTGTTCTAATGTTTGTGAAGACAGTTTTAATTGCATAGATAGGACTGCTCAGTTTTCTTTTGGTTTTTCAAATTGCCTGTGGTGTGAGCTTATTGTAGATGGTGATGTTGGTAGTTGAGTGGTTGTTGGTGTTGTGTATAGATCACCAAATTCTAGTTCTGAGAACAATCAGAAATTGCTTGACTGCTTCAAAAAAGTTGCTTCTAGGAGGGTTATCATTTTTGGCGATTTTAATTTGCAGACATTGATTGGAATCTTTGAACTAGTGGTCCACATGGTAAAGATTTTCTGGAAAATGTATCCGACTGTTTTTTCACCCAGCATGTGTCATTTCCCACATCAAAATTGTCTTGATTTAATTTTCAGTAGTGAAGAAAGTATGGTTAGAAATGTGCTAAGTAGCAGTAAGATAAGGTGTAGTGATCATCACCTCATTAGTTTTGATCTGTGTTGTTTCACAAAGGCTTCTTCAATTAATAAACTGGTTTTGGACTTTAGTAATGCTGACTTTGTTGGACTTCACGATTATTTTTCAGTAGATTGGAGTTCTTTGCTTTGTGACTAGTTCCTTCTGAAGCATGGGATGTTTTGCCATGTGACCACAGTTTGCCCTGTAACTATAGGCCAGTGAGTCTAAGTAGTGTTGTGTGCAAGGTCATGGAGTCTATTGTGAAGGATATTGTGCTACATGCCCATAGCCAGGGGGGTTCGCTCGAAACCCGTTTTGTTGAGAAAGTGCCCTTTTGAATCCAAAAGAAGAAGAATCACCTGAAATTTCATAGTTTCCCAGGAGAAAATTCTAGTTGGACGGAACCAACTACGATTCCCAACTAGTTCCAGCTGGGAGTGTATTCTCTAGTTGGAAATGGTATTTTCCAGCTGGAAATGGTATTTCCCAGCTGGGAATTATAATTTCCCGCTGGAAATTATGTTTTCCAACTGGAAAACATATTAATATTGTGATGGACGGAGTCACGTTTATTGACACCAAAACATGCTCATGCCGAAATAGAGATTAATAACTGCATTTCTATTTTGAAAATTTATATGATTAGTTTAGTGTCTATTTACTTAATCTTTGTGGTTTCATTGATTCATTCCTTTGATATTTTAATTTAATCATTTAGGCTGAATTTTTTCATTTTTCCTGATGAAACTAAGGAAATAGATAAATAAAAAGATCATACTCTTACTATTCATTTACAATTTGTCCCATTCAGTTGTGACTGATTGGCAAGAGGCAGTTAAGACAAATGAAAGTCCTTCTTAAAGCTGGTTCTCCAATGTCACACTTTGGCTTTTTATGTGAACAATTTTTCAGTTTCTTTGGAAATTTGTAATTGTACGGTATGGTAAAAACATAGTACAATTGGTAACTTCTGTTTCCAGCTGGAACCAGCTGTTTTCAGCAGGTAATTGTGCCAAAGAGAAAAAATCCAGATGGAACCCACTGGAAACATCTGTTCCCAGCTGGAACCATCTGGGAATTATGCCAAATTCAAGAGTAAAAATTTCCACCTTTAATTTTCTCCTGGTTTGTTGCCCTTTATACGAAAAATAACCCTCCTTTTGTTGAGGAAGTGCCCTTGTGAAATTTAAAAGAATAATAAGCACCTGGAATTTGAAAGTTTGTTGCCCTTTTATATGAAAAACGAACCCCCTTTTCAAATTCCTGGCTACGGGCCTGTGCTAGATCATTTACTGGTCAATGGATTGCTGAAGTTGTTCTAGCATGCGTTCTTACCTAATTAAGTTTCACTATTATAAATAAATATACTCAGTTTTACGTTTTTGCAAAAACTGTGAAAATCCCAAATGTTGTTTTTTCTTTCTGTAAGATTACTTTAATAGAAAATGTACATGTTTTGTTATTGAAAACATGTTCTATTTACTGTTACTGATGTATAATTATCAATGTTTGTTGAATGCGAAAATAAATAAAAATGGAAAGCAAAAGATCTGTGTATATTGTTTAAGCTGGTTTGCACTTTTCTTCAAGCTTTTTCCAGTCATCTTAGGTAAGATGAGTGGCCATTGGCCTGGGAATAATCACAGGACTATCTCCATTGAGTTTGCATAAAGTGCACATTGTTTTTCCATCCGCCCGTACAAACGATGTGATCTCACAAAGTCAACTATTGTTCACTCTCACAAAGACTTTTACTAAGTGTCGCTCCTTGAGCGTGGTCTTTCCATGCCACTACGTGCCAGTCATTGCATAGTATGCAAGTATGTAGGGGATCACACGGTCAGCAAGTATAGCATGACTCATGGGTATACCCTGGGCGTGCGGAGTTAACAACCTCTTACAAATGCTGCACCTAGGTGTGTCAAGGGTGTGCTTGGCTATGCTGGATCCCCTACTTAGGTTATCCATGTCGCCAGTAAAGTGCCGTGATAATTAAAAAAATTCCGACAATTAACTTTGATAAGCTATTCTAAATTAGGGTTAACGTACGTCATATAAAGCTCTTACAACAGTGGAACTGTGGAGCCCATGGCTACAGTTGTGTGTGACTCACCCCACCACTCCGGACAAGGTGAGTCATTGCACCAAGGTAGGTGATGTGAGTCAGTTTCATATGCCAATGACTCACCTTTATCATATAGGCCTAGGCATAGACGGGGAAAGTTCTGTTGACTTCTCTGTGCAAAGTTAACAATAATCTGAAAGTTTTTTTTCAGTGACTCTGGCTTCCTATACAACCTCAAAATGTTACAAAGATTAGGCTACCTTGTAGCTAGGATGTTCAAAAACTTAGTAGGCTGGTTATCAAGCAAAATATTTTCTCAAAAGTTAAAAAACAGATGATTTTTTTACCAAATTGACTCAAAATGCTTGAATATGAGTATCACGTAATCAGACTGACCAAATGTACGATTGATGCGAGAGAGCTAGTGTTTGCACTGGGTCCAAAAATCGGACCAGGTATCCGATCTGCATTATCGGTCAGGTATCCAACAAGGCCTTTTCAATATTTTTCGCGGAAGTAGTATATGTGTTAAAATCTAACAGTGTACCTTGTAAAATCTTGTGATATTTCTAATTTTTTTAATCGTATCTTTGTTTTTGTAAAGAAATAAATAAAATTGAAATATTATTTGTCTCTTTTATTTACCTGTCTTCATAAAATACCGTACAATAATAATATACTCACTTCCTCAAAATTTCACAGGATGGGTTACTTGGTATTCTGGAATAATACATGATTCCACGATTCCATTATGTGCAAGCTCAGTAACACAATACAGCAAAGGAAAAGTACTTTAAATTGCCATAGAGTCCTTTAAATTGCCTTATTATTTGTCAAAACGTGGTTTGTGAAAAATAGACAATTTCATTTGAAAATGTGAAATTGTGATTGGTTCACAATAGGTGTTACATTGTTTTCAGCAAATAAAAGACACGTTTTCAAACCAGTTTGGTAATGTACAAGTGCAATATATTATTCCTGCAGCATACTACATACACTGCTTGTTGCACGCTTGTTTGGATATCTTTTTTTTTACAGGAAAGTTTAGAGAGTTTAAGTTTTGCACTACTAGTGCATGTAGTACTACTAGCCTACATACGTTACTAGCCACATCGCTCGTTCAACATCATTTCTGCGATCTGTGACAATATTTTGTAATCATTTTATTGTATTGCGCTTGAAGGAAACAAACACTTTATCATTCTTATAAGTTTATTCTTTTAACATACAATTCTGAAACAGAAACAGTCTGCAATTGGTAATATTATGAAAATCCATACCCAGGTTGTATTTTTAGAACCAAGTAACAACACAATCGGTCAAATACCCGGATATTTCGGGTACCCATGTAAACACTTGAGTTTACTCATGTAATCAAAGATCGACAGATCTGCCGCCCATTCAACTTTTGTACATGTTGCGCAAACATTTCCTTAGTTTTTTCTTTTCGAGCAAACGTACCAGTAAAAAGCACGCAAGCCTAATCCATGCTCATCTTAGAGTCTTTTCACTCTACGCTGCCAGACATTTAAAATGCGCCTGCACGATCGATCGTGCACGTTCATAAAGATGTAATTCTGTACCATTCTTTACCATTTTTCAATATATTCTCGAGCAAATTATGTGTTCATTTTCAGGTGAGATTGTATAAAACATATTGAAGTAAGACAGAATGATGAATTTTCATGCACTGTATGTTGCATTGTTGGTGTTTATTACGATAGTGAAAATTAAGTTTACATTAAACCTAATTAACTTTTGCTTCAACATGCTTTTTATTTTCAATGGCCGCTTTCCTATACCTAAAATCAGCAAAATTTGTGAAGTGAAGCTGATAAAGCCTTAAGGTATAGTTACTGTAGTACTAGCCTAACTGATAAATGCCTAAATCAAAGATTAGGCTAAATCAAATATGCTCAGATTATCGTCCTGCTAACTATTCTATTGTAAGTTCCTACGACATGAAATATCCCCCATGTAGTTCGTCTTTTAAAGTTACAGTGGTTAAAAAATCAAATAGGCCTAGGCCTAGTTCCTGACGTTAGTTCCGTCACTTCCAAATAATCTTGATCTTAAAGTATTCGCGAAATTGGTATATACAAATTCATTACAAAAGTAATTTGTAACCCAGAAAACATGGACGAACTTTTGCACGAAAACCAAGTTATAAGCATACTTAATACTTACAAAAAGGAGTTTTCTTTAAATGCTTGGTTTTTAAGCTTTTAACGCATTAATTACATCAACACCCGCAAAGATAAAGGCAATTATGAAGATATACCCATCAGGCGTCGCGAAGCCAAGGCAACCTTTGGAATTTCAAACTACGCCCTCAATTTTGAATTTCTCTAACGCTTTCATTTCGGCTGCGTCATGTCGGTGGGTCAGCATTATGTCTGAATCTAAATCGGTTAAGTCGGCAAAAATCCTTCAAGAGGACATGAACGCCAACCGAGCGTTAAAAGTATTAGTAAAAAAAACAAAAAAACTAGTTAGCAATACAAGTGTTAGTAAGTTTAGCTTTGAACAGGGAGTTAACAACTCCCTGCTTTGAAACAATTGAGACTTGGTGCATGTACAATGTCTAAGGTTTTTATACTGTTTAGGCCCTTGTATCGTTTTACTGTATTTAAGCTTTTATTGTGTCTTTCATGTTTTGTCTTTTGTAAAGCGCCAAGAGCCTTTTTTGGATTTGGCGCTGTAGAAGTTGTAAATAACAATACCGTAGAACCGGTGGGGAAGGGGACTGGCGGGTCATGGCCAATATTTTATTGAAGGGTTAATAATAATCGTAATAATCGTATTGCTTATATAGCGCTTTAGACTGTCATAGACTGTGTCAAAGCGCTTTACAATTATTACCCTGGTCACTGGGCCTTAACTCTCCTGAAAACTTTCTCACTCCCTGGGGAGTCACAAGCCCGTTTTATCAGCAGCCATATACAGGCGCCGGGCTCCAAACACATAGAACTGTCACTGCCCTCACAGGTACCCATTACAGCTGGGTGGACTGAAGCAATGAAGATAAAGTGTCTTGCTCAAGGACACAACACACTGGCCTGGCCGGGAATCGAACCCAGTACCTTCCACACCAGAGCCCGACGCCTTAACCACTAGGCCACTGTGCTTAAGTACCATTTAGACCTCAAAATGATGGAGGCTTGAGTCAGAATACCTTTATTATTCCGAAGTGTGCAAAAACACATGTTTTGAAGGCTAAGAGGCTAAGCAATTTTAGTTTTTTAGTTTTCTCAATTTATTTCATTTTCGATGATAAAGTGACAGGCTTAACAAAACAATAATTGAATAAAAGAGATGCAAGTGTGTGCGTTACTAACTAACTTAAAAATCAAACATGACTCGTGTGTAGGTCTTTCCATTTTCTAACTTATGAATACTAAATTTTCCTTTAGCAATGCACAACACTGAATAAAGTTAGAAAGTAAGGATGGACGAATGCCACAGTCTGACAAGAATTCACTTTCCCTGTTGGATGCTTCCTTCCCTGTTGGATGTAAAATTGGGATACATCCTTCAATTTTTCTTTAATGCTGGGTAATATTTTTGCTGATGTTTTTGCCCGACGAACAGAGGAAATAGTCAAAATTGGAATTGCCCTACGAATTTTTTCTAGCACCCCCTCACCCCCCCTTCCCCTCACCCTTAAGCTACGCCCTGCCTGTGTGTACTTCTTTAATTGAGCAACACCTTATACATTCTTCAATTTTTCTTAAATGCTGGGTAATATTTTTGCTGGTGTTTTTGCCCGACGAACAGAGGAAATAGTCAAAATTGGAATTGCCCTACGAATTTTTCTTAGCACCCCCCCCCCTCTTAAGTTACGCCCTTGCCTGTGTGTACTTTTTTAATTGAGCAACTTCACCTTATAAATCAAGATGATGACAAAGATATTTAAATCCTGTGCTCTGAAAATGTTCGCACTTCGAAGATTAACCCTTACGCTGCCACGCGGCAATATTATCGCCGTTTTGGATGCCCCATCTTTGACTCCGCCTCCCAAGCGCGTTTAAAAAAAGTGCCAGTAGAGTAAAGTTTAAGTCAACTTGTAAACCTGTAAAATATCAACAGGTCAACAAACAGATTAAACTCCGTGCATTAATAACATTAAAACTTATATATTTCTGCACTCTTTAATTCAGACGCCATATCAAGTCGTTACCTAAACCAGGGAGCTGTGCTTAAACAATTATAAAGAGCTGTTGTGTAAAATGTATCCCGTAGAAAGATATGTTTACATTTTAATTCTGCTTACAGCAACTATTTCGGTCGCAACAGGCGAGCCTGAGGTGACGGTACAACAAGGTGTACTTTTCGGAACAACCGAGTTATTTATCGGAAGTGATGTTGGTGTCTCGAACGTAAACGTTGACGTTTATAAAGTATGTATAACTGTATAACATTATTTTTGTTTTACATTTTAACAAGATGTTTAAAGACTATTTAATTCTCCGATCAAGGAACTACTCCTCAATCCGATCAAAGATATGTAAAATAATGCCTTCAGCTTATTGTCACATGAAACGAACATGAAACGAACATGTGATCGACTCAACATCACCAGGGGTATCGGAAGGAACAAGGGCAAGGGGGAAGAAAATCAAGTGAAGGCACTTTTTGACAGTGATTGAGGGGTAATTCTCATTTTCAAAAAGGGGCAGTTTTTCACTTTTCGATGAATTTGAGGAAGTATATTCCCCCTTGCCGGTTCCTACACATGATTTGAGCATAGGCAGGATTTGGGGAGCAAGGGGGTACTTGCAACACACCCCACATTTTTCCAAATAAATACTTTTGTATGATGTTTTTGTATCTTAGCGTGATTTTGTTATTTCCCCACCCTCCACTCCCCCGTCCCCCACACTTTTGACTTCCCTCCCCAAACTTTCGATAGACAAATTCCACCTATGTATATTAGATTCGGGAGCCAGGACCAATGTCAACGTTGGCAATTGCCCATCGAGCGAATAGTTAAAAGTTCTACTTTAGAAAATTATTGCTTTGAAAATTATTCGGGGCCATGCCCCTTCCACCACGGCCCTCGGTATCGGATCCCTGGTAAATGACATGCTTTAGTTGTGTCAAATAAATACTAACTGTATGTTATATCCTCTATGTACTATGTAGGATTTGTGAGTGAATGGATTTCTATTTGTTTTCAAGCTTCAAGAATGATCAATAATTTCATATAACTTTCAAAAGGGAACCTCCTGCCCCGGTCCGCCCTTAAAATTCAGAAAAGCACCTCCTTCCCCTTTTGCCCCTTACTCTAACACAAGGGGAGCAGTCGCCCCATTGCCCCCGTAGTTCCGACATCGCTGGACATTACTAACCAGCAGATAGTGAGTCAAGGACAGTGTTGTAATTCAGGGGAGAGCAAAAAACCATCCAAGATTGCGTTAAAGATCGAAGAAAGGTGACGAGCTAGTCAGGGCAGGGATAGTATGTACCTTTCTCGTCCAAAAATGATTAAAAGTATACACCTCATTTTTTGATAGCGCGAAAGAATAAGATAAAGGGGGATCATTTCACCAGAATTGACCATAATTTAGATTGGAATCGCTATAGAAATTGAGCATCGTCAATATGCGATAGGACAAATGAGTCCATTCAAACCATGTTACTTCTCCCTGAAAAAGGGTTTAGGAAGCTTTCAAAAAGTGTGGGGGCACGACCTTTTAGGGGTACTTTTCAAGTCATATGACCCCCATCCCAATCTGTAGATAGAATAAGTGAACCCAAAACAACAAAGTAAAGTATTTTTTAGAAAGGGGCACTTTTTCATTGGGGGTGCATTCCTCCCGTACATGGGACTGACAAAAGTCGCCAGTCTCCTACTATAGGAACAGTAATTAATGGGCACTTTTCAATTTCAAAAGGGGCAGTTTTGTCGTTTTTTCGGAAAAGTGTGAGCACTTTTCTACGGACCCCAGAGTAATGGTGATCCACTAGTGAAATTCGAAAAGCTTGCACCAAACAAATGTTTAAATATATCACTTCCCCCCAAAAAAATCAGGTTTAACAAGTTATATTTTTCGAGTATAACTTTCAAAATTGAAAGTTTTTATCTCTGTAAAGAAGCCCTTTTGAACTTAACAAAATAGGTTATGACGGCACGTTGTTCGTCCTTCGTGGCAATGGCACGGGTTCACATAGTGATTTTTGCCCTGCATCGGTATATGGCTCACTTGAAAGATGCCCCACTTTAATGAAATTTGGGGGGCTCGCACACATGTAGCAAGCCTTATTTTCACTGTTTAAAGAGTTGTAACAAATTATGAGCAACGTTCCGTAGGAGAAAATTTGAAATGGAGTGTATGTGCGCGAAGCGCGTAAAATTTCACAATTGTAGTCTGTGCAGCTTAGGGCGTTATTTGTGTTACATTCTTTGATGAAAAGATCAGATATATAATCTTTGAAAGAGGGAAGTTTTGCAATGTTGAAAGGAGTCGTTCCTTCTCTATAAAAGTGTACATGAATCTCTGAAAAGGATACTTTTTAAACTTTGATGTGGGGGGAGGGAGGGGGGCGGGGAGGAGGCGTGCTCCTAAGGCTTTATGGTGTGTAACGCATTCAGAATGATACAATTTTGAATAATTCTTTTACGCAATGTATGTCAAAAGAGAAGACGTGAGTAGAAGTCACGTGTATGGATCAATCAAACATCAAACAAGATATTTGTGCAAGATATGAGAAAGTAAGAACACTTAATATATGCCTCTGCTGAGTCTGCTCCCTTTTCATAGATCTGAATCTTCTTATAGGGCGTACCCTTTGCTGAACCACCCGAGAGATTCAGTCCTGCAGTTTCCAAGCAGCCATGGACAGAAGACTGGAACGCTACGTACTTTCGACCCGGTTGCATACAAATTGTAACCCCCTTGGATTACGTTCCGTTTTCGCTCAGTGAGGATTGTCTGTACTTGAACGTCTATGTACCACAGACAAAGGTATTTTGTTGTTACAATTCAATTGTATTCTCCAAGATTGCAAAGAATCAGATGTCATATTTTATTATACATATTACATATATGGAAAATCGTTTCTATTTAGCTACTATATACAATTCTAAATTATACATAGATTAACTGCCCTACTTCGTTCAGAGGTATGACATGAATAAATCAGACGTAGCTTTACCATAAACGGTATATAAGGTTCTTGCTTCAATGTTCTTCTAGGTTCGTAAATAAACAATAACCACAATAGACTAGTCATCCCATCCATCCTACGTTGATTATGGCATTCAACTTTGTTGTCAGAAAAGAAAATAACCGTACTGACCGTACGAAATTAATTAATCTATTGAAGCAAGATTGAGGTTTGTTGAATATTTCTTCCGGCAAAATTCGAAAATATTTTTGAGCCTGAACTGCTGGATGCAAACCATTTATATAGAATCAAATATCCTGAGCCAAGACGATCTCAGCTTGATGTTTGTAACAAATTGTCAATTAGAAAACATGAATGCTCAATCAACACAGTATATCTAGAAATATAATTTCAAATTCAAACTTATGCATGTTTGATCCCGCGTTGTTTTCTGATACAGCCGCAAAATGCCTCTGTGATGGTCTACATCCACGGCGGATCATACCAAACTGGAAGTGCCAGTACTTATTTGTTGTCAGGGGTGCCTCTTGCAGCGGTTGGCAATGTCATTATAGTTACCATCAATTACAGATTAAATATATTTGGGTATCTATCAACAGGTATGTATACACAGTTTGATATCAGTCACTCAGTTGTGACTTATACCGTTAATTTATATATATATATATTTTATGTTTATTGTATTCTGCGTAAGAACCTTTTATGTCACACCTGTGCAAAATATCATATTGGTACAACACTAAGAGACAGCAACGGTGTTTATGTTTTCGTTGATGGTCATCGTCTTATAACGTCGACCAACGACGAACTTGGTCCATTGTGCGTGATCGTCAGAATCAGAATAGTCATCTTTTGCACTCATCCGTACTTAGGTACTTAATCTGAGTGAAATAGACATGCGATGGAATGCGTCATAAGTAATCCCAAAAACGTTGATTAATCTGTTAAAACGTTTCTACTTTTCATAGTATTTTAGATGTCTGGGTTATATTTGCACTACCAAAATCTTCAAATATATATCTTTGAGTAAGTGTTTGGAGTAATTGTATGGATGGAGGTAAATCTAAAGAACTTTTAGAATACTATTGAAATTGCATGAATGAACTGTTTTAATGCGTTTTATGATGTGCAAACAAAAACAGTAAACCCACCAAACAGCCAAACTAAATGTAAAGATCATACGATCATGTGTCCTAACTTTTTTTTTGTTTATCTATGTTAGGCGACGAAGCATCAAGGGGCAACTATGGTTTTCTCGATCAAGCTGAAGCACTGAGATGGGTAAAACAAAACATAGCTGGTAAGTAAAAAATATATATTACTTTATGGAAATGCTACGATTACATATTGTTAATTTTGCAATATGCTGCACGTGCCCACCTTACACTTAAAATTATAATGTTGAGATAATATCACTGGCAGACCTATTGACTCCCTTTTAGGTTTGTACCACTTGACCACGTATTAAATAAGTAAGAAAAAGAACTTTCGTTTTTTTGTAGCTTTTGGTGGTGATAGTAACCGTGTGACAATTTTTGGACAGAGTGCAGGATCCGGAAGTGTCGATTTTCAGCTTTATTCTAAAGGTAGTAGAGACCTATTTGCTCAAGCTATACTACAGGTAACATTTTGTTATACGTGCATTTTTCACATTAAAATATTCATATATCATAATGCGACAAATTTCACGGCGATTTTCATTGAAGTAAATTGAATTATATAATTGAATTGATAACATGTTTGTTTGATGAGAGTTTAACGGCACCACAACAGCAAGGGTCAAATTGTGCCTGAGAGGTTATATCATTCCAGAAGTAGGAAGGAGAGTAAATAGGGGGAGATTGAGAGAAACACGAAAACTAAAAGCCAGAAAGCTGGGATCGAGAGAGGAGGTGTATGGGTGGAAAAAATAATGTAGAGAGAGAGGGTGGGGAAGGAGGACTACATGTGGTTGTAGAGGGAAGCATGATGAAGGAAGGAGATAATTTTATCCGAATGTTTTTTTTGGAAGAGCTCGGCTACTGACTTGTGGGCAGCGAGGGAAGATCTAGGAAGGTTGTACAGGGGGCAAGCAAGGAGAATGTGATGGACTGTGAGGGTGCAATGGCAATTGTTGCAGAGGGGTGGGGGAGGGAAGCCAGTAAGGAGGTGGGAGTAAGTGAGGTGGGTGTGACCTATCCTAAGGCGGGTAATGTGGACGTTGTCGACACGGGAAAGGTTGTGAGTAGTGGGTTTGATCGGAATGCTGGGCTCAGGGCTGGATGACGTGGAGTTTGATATCAATTTGGGAGTCCCATGAGGTTTGCCATCGGCCACGAATAAGGAAAGTGACAAGCGGTTTGATGTCAGAAAGGGTTTTGGCAGCTGCATCAGCCCTGTCATTGCCAGGGATGCCAACATGGCTGGGTATCCAGAAGAAAAGAATATGTTTCTTACGGAAGGAGGGAGGGGGGGGGGGGGAAGGAGTTTACGGAGGATGAGGTGAGATGTGGGGTTATCTCATTTAACATTGAGTAGTGAAGTAAGGACAGCCTTGGAGTCAGAGAAGATGGCAAAGTGGCTAAGCGGAGAGTATTCAATAAAGTTGAGGGCGAGGAGGATGGCCTTGGCCTCGGCCGGGAAAATGGATGAGTAGTCGGAAAGCCTGCTACTGAGGGTGATGTTTTGGATGACGGCAGCAGCAGCAGCTGTCTTGTCGCCTTCCTTGGGGCCATCAGTATAGATGGAGGTATAGTTTGAGAGTTGGTCTTTGATTTGGTTGCGGCTCGGTTAGGGTGGGTTTGGGTTTTGTGATGAGTGGAGAGGTCCAGGTGGATAGTAGGGAGGGGGTGGCCCGGGGAGGAAAAGTGGGCCAAGTGAAAGTGCTGAAAGTGGTGGGATTGATGCCGAGATGGAGAAGGTCTAATTTGATGCGTAAGCTGAAGAGCGGGGATAGGGTTTTAGTCCTATCAAAGAGGGTGGAAAAATTGGGGTATCTTATGAAGTTGTAAACAGGGTTCTGGGTGTTGGTGAGGGCTCTAGAAGCATAAGAGAGGCTACGCTTTCTACACCTTAGCAGGAAGGGGGGTTTGTTGGCTTCAACATGAAGGCTGGTGATTGGGGAGGTCTTGTAGGCACCCAGACAAAGCCTGAGGGCTTCATTTTGGATGTTGTTGATGTGATTGAGGTAAGAATTGTGAGCGACACAGTAGACAATATTGCCGTAGTCAAGCTTGGTACGAATGGTGAGCCTGAATATTTTGAGGAAAGCATGACGGTTTGCACCCCAAGTGGTATTGGAGAGGAGGCGGAGAATGTTGTGGGAGCTGTTGCAATTCTGTTTCAGGTTGGTGATGTGTTGTTTGTAGGAGAGCTTGTGGTCTAGGGTTAAACCCAGGATCTTAGTGTGGTCAACTTTAGGGATGCGATTTCCATTAAGCACGAGGTTCGGGTTGGGGTGGAGGTTGTTGAATTGACAGAAGTGCATGCAGACTGTCTAGTCTTTGGAGAGTTTAAAGCCGTTGTTGTTGCACCAGGCTTGCAGCCGGTTGAGGTGGCTTGCAGCCGGTTGAGGTTGAGTTGAAGCCTATTTTTGACAAAAGGAAAGCTTGGGGAGGAGTAGAAGATGGTGAAGTCGTCCACGTAGAGGGCATGTTTGATGTTGGAGCCAAGTTTGTCCGCTATGTCGTTAATGCTCAGGCTTAAGAGAGTGGAAGAGAGGATGCTGCCTTGGGGGACGCCTTTTTTTTTGGGGGAGATAGGGGTTGGAGAGGTTGGTTTTACTGTCCTTGATAGTGCGTCTGGCTTTTGCTCGGCTGATGCGAAAGAGGTTGATGTTGTGGGTGGTTGGGTTAGTTTTGAAGTTCCTGAGGGCCCTTTTTCTGTTCTTGGTGGCGGTTTTGCAGTCATCAGTGAACCAGGGGTTTGGGAGTGGTTGAGGTGTTTGGAGGTTTTGGGAATGGAGCAGGTGGCGATATTGATAAGGATGCTACTGAAAAGTGACATGGGACCATCACCCTCGAGGAATGGGGGGGGGGGGAGAGTTGTGAGTCGCAGAGGGTTTTAGAAAGGGGCCAATGGGCTTTCTCGAGGTTCCAATTGGGGGTGTGGTCGGTGGGGGTTTGAAGGTTGGAGTGAATAAGAAGAGGGTTATGGTCACTACCACAGAGATCAGCAGTGACCTTTCAGTTAAAATCAAGGAGGCGGTTAAGTGAACAGATAGACAGGTCAATACAGGTGAGGAAGCCTGTGGCAGGATGAAGGTAGGTCGGGAAGTTAGTGTTGAGCAAGGACAGGCTGTGCTGTCGAAGAGTGTTTTCGACGAGCTTGCCTCTGGGGGTGATGGGGGTTGGAGCCCCACAAGGGGTTGTGGGCGTTGAAGTCACTAAAAGGATGAAGGGGGTGGAAAGCTGAGAGATGAGGTTGTTAAGGCTGGTTGGTTGAACGTTGGCGTAGAGGGTGGGGGGGGGGGGGGAGATAGATATTGCAAAGAGTGGTGGTTTTGTGGAGGTAGATAGATATACAGATGGCCTGAAGGTCAGTGTTCACATGAACTGGGCTATGTTCGATATCGTGTCTAACGAGAATGGAGACGCCTCCACAGGCCCTGTCAGCGTCCACTTGAAGTTTATGGTAGCAAGTGAAGTTATTGAGAGAGTAATGGTCAGTGGTTTTTAAGAAGGTTTTTTTGTAGGCAGAAGATGACTGGGTTGAAGGTGGTGGCCAGTAGGTCGACTTCTTCCAAATTGGCCTTAAAGGCTTTTGATGTTCCATTGTATAATGTTGTGGGTGTTATTGTAATTGTTTGTAGTGCACGCCATAGGGAGGCAGGGAGTTATCTGGAGGAAGATCTGTTGGGTCTGAGTTGGCTTGTTTTTTCTTTGGATCTGTTTCTTTGGGAGCGATTGTTTTTTAAAGTTAGACGAGAAGTATGATCGGTGTGTTCGGTAATCAAACAATCCATATTCTCTTCAGATCGGTGTGTTCGGTAATCAAACAATCCATATTCTCTTCAGTGCCATACATGTGGTTTGGAGTGGTGAGCTGTTTGTTGATTGGTTGTTTGTTAGTTTGTTGTTTATTGTTTGGTTTGTTGATTGTTAGCCTGATTGGTTTTAGTTTGATGTATGATGGTATTAGAGGTGTTGGTGTAGGGGACGGCGGGGCTTTAGACAAGAAAGGGAGGTTGAGGAGAGAAGTGGTGGTAGAGGTGGTTTGAGTATTGGGTGTGGTTGGGTTGTTGGCAATGGTGATGGGCTTAGGACTGGGTAAAAAGAGCCAGGTAAGTTCGGTTTGGGCATGCGAGTCGGGGGCGATATTGGTATTAAAAGAGACTGCGCTCGAGTAGGAAGGCTTGGTGTAGAGGGAAGCGAGGAATTGTTTCCAATTAATAATAACAATAATAACAATAATACAAATAAGATGTGAATTACATACTTAAAATATGGAATCTTTCAATTCATGAATTTGGTAGAAGACCCGTTATCATATGTAGATGACCAACATTTTGACACAAATATGACCAACGACACATAATAGCGAAAAAGGGTCACAAATTTGGCATTTTGATCATATCTTTTAACACAAGTACAGGAGTACTTGACTGGTGTTGCTGGTCATGAAAGTAAATGAAGATACAAGATAAGTATCCAATGCTAACTGAATTAAGTATATTTACCGGAAAAGTTCACACTTATTGAATGTTTATTTCTGAGGCAGCATTAGTCTCTTTTACTTATCTAATGTACATGATTCTCTTGTAGAGTGGTCAAGCAACGGTCTCATGGAGTTTTAACAGCGCTCCAGCACTTGAGAAGCAAACTGCTCAGAATGTGGGTGCGTTAGTTGGATGTAGCCAGCAGAACACAGCAGAACTCGTTGGATGTTTAAAGCAAGTGGATGCGCAGACGCTACTAGATGCACTTAGGGCTGTAAGAATTTGGAGTATTTCTTTGAATCACTGTTCATTGTACTTAGCTCTTGATGAATGTATGACTATTGACTATAATATCTCAACATACTACAATGTCTAACAATGTCAACATGGAGTCATGGACAATGTCTGAGCTGTTGCAGATTACTTCACGCGTTACGTCCTGCTCCTGGCTTTTAGTTTCGCTACTAGAGATTTCGATTTTAATTTTCACTCTCGACCGTCAGTTGAAAAAAAGTTGCAAAACTCCATCTTTGCTGAACAAAATAAGTGTTTCTTTCAGTTTGATTAGTTTTGAAGAGTTTATATTATTCTTGATTTATTATTTTGTTTAATTAAAAACAAAGTGTTGTTTGAATGTAAAGCAGTAAAGTGTGGGATAAAGGAAAGTTTTCGGTATGTGATGAAGGATTTTTTTCGGAAATAAGACTCTGCGGCGAAAGGATATGAATATTTCCATGATGTTATTGATACATGCAAATGTACGGGTACGACTATGGTGGACACGATCATTATACATAAACTCCTTATTAGTGCACATGATGTCTGGCACTCCTAGCCGATTATTGATTGTATTGTCATTGTTTGAGTTATTGTTTTGACCAATGTGAAACTGTGAATTGTTATTGTTAAATCGTTATTTATCTTCATTTCAACTCAAAAGGTGGCGTTTAAAATGAAATGATGTATTTAAGATTATAAATTATATCAATTGCACACAAATGACAACTATGGAATGAAACCATCCCATACTTTCAGTGATTACGTCTTGCACTAGGCTGATAGGCGTGGTTATGCCTGAATTGAATGTCTGCTAACTGCAGAATAATGTCCACTTCTCCTAATGTGGGGCTATGTATTCACTGACTAAACTATGACAAATTTCTGGAAAGAAACAGTACATTATTGTTTTACTTTCAACCGTTTTATATGTTTCTTTTTTTTTAAGAGAATGTTGCAATATTTACATATTACCATGGAGCTATTAACTGAAAATAGCTCCATGATATTATGTACATGTTTCAAATGTAATCTGCAATTTACAGTCGTTTGGACACACAGGACCAAATCTAGACGGCATTTTTCTGGCTGAGTCACCCTATGCAATGCTTGATCGAGGCGACTTTAAGGATTGTCCTTTGATGGTGGGTTTTTGCGACGAGGAAGGAACGTTGGCGCCTTACATATTATATGCAGATCAACCTTCAATATATGGTGATGATGCTCCGTTTATGAATATCGCCGAATTTGACAGAGTGAGTCGTATCTTACATTTACTGATCTCATCCATGTAGAAGTGACCAGAATTCTTTGCCATAACCGAAACGATAAATACACCAAGCGGATGAGCAGAACAGAGCACTCTGTGATTAGGTGATACTGCATCGCCAATCGTCCCCATGTTTTCTATTTACAACATACCAGTCTGGCGTGATAATA
Organism: Chiridota heheva; assembly: GCA_020152595.1. Classification (NCBI taxonomy): domain Eukaryota; kingdom Metazoa; phylum Echinodermata; class Holothuroidea; order Apodida; family Chiridotidae; genus Chiridota; species Chiridota heheva. Next base: position 54,216 of record JAIGNY010000183.1, on the reverse strand, counting down.
ACTCCTTTTCGTTATCTTTTTGTTTACATTTTGAGTATCTTGATTATATATGCATTTCTTGTTATTAACAGCTGATACCTTTAAAGCTGAAAATGTTTCCTTTATAATACAACATCATTAGAATGATTGTTCAACATATTTCTTAAAGATTATTCTTATCACAATTTCTCTGCAGCTTCTTGACATTTATCTTTACTGGTATAATGACGACTTGGTGAAACAAGCTCTTAAACAAGAGTATCTTGACTGGTCTCTTGTTCGTGATCCAAATACAGATTACTTTGATCCATACGTCCGCCTCACTGGAGACGGTTGGTTTAGCTGTCCTGCAATGAAAATGGTCGAGGCCCACTCAAAACTAACCGCCCCTGTCTACCTGTACTATATGAAATTTGTGCCAACTCAGTAAGTATACAGATACCTGCATATCAAATAGACCAACAAAAAATAAGGGTATCTAATAGTAATTGACAGATTAAGGTAAATAACAATGATTGCTTTACTTTCTACGGCATTCCGAATACCATTGATTACGAAAATACGATACTAAAAGAAAAGTAATAACTTGTGACTAACTTGAATCTCCATGCCTTAATACACTGCGTTGCCAATATCTATTCTAATATTGCATATCATATACAAAGAGATTGACAAGTCAATGGTCTATTTGATTCAAAACCAATTGAAGAGTATATGACAAGTGCCTATTATCTTTTGAAGATTGAACGGCAAAATACCACTACATAAATAGAGCAAAGGAAAATGAAACTACTTCAAAGTAAGATCTTATTCTTTGAATATGTTTTTTCATTGGCAGGGATATGTTTTTTTAAATAGCACATTACGATCGTAAAAGGCTTTTATTTCCTTTTAATAATTTTATCAAACGAAATGTAAATTTACGGTACCATAACAAATGCATTTCGCGGTTTGCTAAGGTCAAAGTACAAGTCGTAACATCTCTTATACACAGGTCATACTTTGAAGTTTGGGAAACCCAAAGCCCGCGGTGGCTGGGAAGTGGACATGCTGAGGATATACCATTTGTGTTTGGATGGGGATTTATACCTGAAATAAAGGAACTGTATTCTTTAACACAGACTGAGAAAGAACTCTCCTTGAAATTCATGCAGTACTGGACAAATTTTGCAAAGAGTGGGTAAGTTGTTTGCTAGAAATTCCAAAGGAGATATACCTACCTAATTTTACACTTCAAGCTGTCTATGTTGACCAAAATTAAAAGACCCTAATAATATACAACGAATAATTTCATCAACGTTGGTTTAAGATTGCCAATTTAGCTAGCTGTTTGAATTTCCAGATCTTAATATGCAATTTGTTCGTACAAATTTGAGTTGTAACATTAGATGCTCCATTTCCTGAATATGAAATCATTGAATGAATAGAATCGTAGCCATACAGAGCTTATGAGTGGAGTAAGTATTCTGATTTTGTTTATGAAACACATTTGTCAAGTTTCTTACATTTTCAGGGATCCAAGTCGAGAGGGATTAAAGGATGAACCAGGGACAGGACAATGGCAGTGGCCACCCTATTGTATCTCAGATCCTTACTACAAAGAATTGTCCGTTGATTTTCCACTGTACAACACTACTCTCAGGGCTGATGAATGTGCACTCTGGAATGGGTAAGTTATTCGTAATCTTTACCAGTTTACTGGTAACTACAATTGTTTACTTTCTTTCAATTACATTTGTAGCTGTACTTCGTTGAACTCATAAACATAGTCAATATCTGTTCATTTTGCTATACAAACTGTTGGATTTGATTGATCAGTATTCCAGATTTTAACCCACCTTTGAAACAACATCCAAAGTATTCATAGTCCAATAACAGCATTACGTTTTAACCCTTTTCTTTCCAGCTTCTACAGATGAGACAGAACAAATGTGGCGCGAAGAATTTGTTGCTTGGCAGAAAGGCTTAAGTGTGTGGAGATCGTCTTTCCATAAAAATACGAAAGAAAATCCCTGTTCATAATGAAACTGAGTCAACGTCCTTCTGAAATTCATGCAATGGTGTAACTTTTAATAGAATGAATATACAAATTATGACAGAACTTCCATGCAGAATTTTTGTCTACATATCTTGATAATATGATAACATGACCAAGTCGACCACTGCACAAAATCAGCTTGGTGAACTTAAACTTTATCGGTCACAAATGTAAATTGGTTAAGTTAGTGGATATTATGGGAAGAGTTTTATTACACAACTTGGGAATAGCTTCTATAATACATTCAGAGCATATTTTATGTTGTTCCCCTTTAGTATTCTACTAATTCAAACAGTCACCATTTTCCCCAGCAACCAGTTATCCTCCCGGATTCAGGCCTGATTATCGATTTTGAACTGTAAACTGTTCTGAAAACAATAAATTAAGAATAAATAAACGTATAAATAAATATTTTGATATGATATTGTACTTTATATAATTACGATTTCTTAACCAATAAGATCGCTCTTGAAAGATCAATCAGGATCAACTTGATGAACAAATTCTCACAGTTAATACATGTTTATATGAGATAGGAATCTTAGATTCCCCTATGAAATGTGCAATTAGACTATATCTCATCTATTTTGAAATTGTCCTATTATTGCGAACTTCTGGAAAGACGCTGTGCTCCATTTGATTGTTGACCCTCTTAATTTAACCAAAGAATTAATCATCTTTGGACACTTAGACATGATCCATTTTCCAATTAAGTATTTCATTATCAATACAAAGTAATATATATATATAATCTTGTAGAGTGTATAAGTCTCTCCCACAAGTTATTCAATTTCGTCGTCTTTTATCGTTCAACCTTAAGCTTGATAAATCTATTAAGCGTACAAAATCCAAACACAGATAGTTTTTTTCAATTTCTTTAAGTAACGACTTCAGCAACTCTTCAAACGTGTAAGTCCCATGATGTCATTCCACAGTAGGTTTGTTATTTTTGGCATGCTTCTAAGGCTGTTAGGGTTCGCTAGTCCTGCTATGCATCTTTCATCTTATGTGCCATTCAAGTATGGAACGCCAAAAGGACCACCAGATATCTTCGGAAAACTAATATGCTCGGAAAATATATGTTCACAATCAGAAATGTTAGAAACATACATGTTCGGAGACAAATAAGTTCGGTAAAATTTGCAATCTGAAATTTGTGTAAATAGATAACAAAAAATGTGCTCGGAAACAATGGCGTATGCATAATCATGTCTTAATGATACGTGAAATCTCGAGGTCGTGTTTTCAGGTTTTAGGTTTCTCCAGTACAATCTTGGAGTTATTGACTGTTTAATGTCGTGAGGAACCTGGACCAATTAACCTCTTTTTACGGATGTTAAAAATGAAATGAGATATAAAATAGGTATTAGAATTACAGTCTGATTTAATAAATAAAGTCTGAATTTCAGTCGTGTCTACACAAAAGACACCAAACTCTAAAGTTGAATATCTCCTTAACGAAGATTTTTGAACTCTTTCTTTGTAATTTTTGTTTCTATAGAATCTCTTCTGTCATATAACATGGACTTGTTTGACCCCTGAAATAGATATTTAACAAGGACGGCAGAGCGTTCAAAACATGGAAGGGGTATGAGGAGGGGGGTAGTCGTGGAGGTTATTGTGGGTCGAAGGCAAAACCATAGTGGGGGCCAGGAGAAATTCCCCTGGAAGCGCTGCAAAATGTTACAATCATGTCTGAAATCGCAAGCAGCCTGCTTTAAGCAGCAAATTTGTTTTGATGTGGTGATACCCCAAAATATATTAAATTGTATACATTTTAGAACACACTTTTGGAGCTAATCTTAAGCCCCCTCCCCCCCCCACCACCTCTTACACACACGCACAAAAACACACACTTTTTTCGTTGAGGGGCTGAGCCCCAAAGCCCCCGGTTCCGCCACCTCTGATTGGTGTGATACCCCTCCCCGAAAACAGGTGTACTATGTTTCGATTCTAGTGGAATGGCGTAACAAAAGCAGTTGCACACACACACCAAGCCTCAGTCAAAGTTTATTGGAAAATTTGAACAATTTTGTAGGATTTTGGCTAGAAGGCAATTTTTTTTTTTTTTAATAAGATATATACTAATTTGAGTTCCTTGCTTCATAATACAGTCCCCCCCCCTCCCGTACCCGGAGGAGTCGGAGGTTGTAAACAAGTAAAGGCCCCATTTGAATGGCTGCTTCGGGCCCAGATGCCCCCTTGCTATGTCGTTGCTATTGCTATGCCACTGGACAAGAGACTTAAAGTAAGGGGGAGGCAAAGGAGTCATCAGTCAACGTTGGACCAATTTTCCTTGATTTTCTTGTTGGGGTACCTAAATATTGATCCTGGGGCCAGGGGTGTGACTAGAATTTGAGCGCGGTGGGGCGGGAGGGGGGGGGGAGGTGTACCACAAATATGCCCGAAGAAAATTTCTATGCTTGAGACAGAGTACCGAAGTACCAAACGCGGCAATGCGAAAACAAAATGTACCCGCTTAAGGGCCCCTGCAGCCTGCAGGCCTTGGAAGTCCTTGAAAGCTCTGAATATTTCTGATGCTGAATATTTTTGATGCTTTAAAATGGCCCAAGGTTATCGGGTTCAGGATTTTACTCATACATGAAGATAACAACAAAACTATGAAATTTTTCAGACATTTCATAAAGTATTTTGTTTGATAATTTTTCCTCAGAATTGGTCCATATTTTTGCCCGACGAAATGGTCAAAATTGAAATTGCTCTATAAACATTTTTCTCTAGGAGGTGTAACACACTCCATCCCCTTAAGTTACGCCTCTGCCTGTTGCTTATATGCCGATTTGATGATACTCGTCCTCGCCCCACCAAAATATTATAGTTTTACGTCATTGTTGGGGGAACTTTCGTAACACAATTTGGTCAGGCCCTGAAATTGCATGTATATGCCAGCGTTTGACTGGCCATTGCTCCGAGGGTTTTTCCCGTCCCTCTATAATAGGCTCCCTGGGCCATCTCCAACTATTTGATGGCACCAAAAACTCAGGCCTCCTAAAGCATCCCAGTTAAACTCGGCTATATATTATGAGGCCTCATTTATACACTGTATACACCGCTTTGCGGTCACCATTCCTGTCCCCCTTTCCCATAGGGGCCTACACGAAAATGAACCCGTTCTTATTTGCACTGTCTGCTTTAGTTTCGTGTAGCAATACCAACGTTCCAGTTGCATTACGTTCCCTAGCTGTTACCAGTGATCAACTGAAAAATACCTCCAAGGTTGAACAAGCCGAGCTATCCAAAGGTAACATGTCCTTGGAAAGGAGAACAACCCCGGAAGGCCGCACCCTCAGAACAAATGACTCATACATATGCATACGCCACTGTTTGCGAACTCACTTGCGAAATACTTTGTGACGAATATGATTGGCCATGCGGGTCATAACGTCTCTTCATATTACGCCTAAGAAAAATCCATTCTTACGTCGTAACAATTCTATTTCATACGTCTAAAACGGGTCGCTAATTGGCTGTTTTCTTTAGGCGTACGAATAAATATAATTTTACGCATGAAAACTAATTTTCTAATCTTACGTCTAAAGGAAACAGCCAATCAGCGACCTGTTTTAGACGTATGCAATGGAATTGCTACGACGTAAGAAATGATTGTTGCGACGTAAGAATGGATTTTTCTAAGACGTAAAATACGTCTAAAAATCAGTTTTGACGCGTAAAATTATGTCTATTCTTACGTCTAAAGGAAATAGCCAATTAGCAACCCATTTTAGACGTATGAAATAGAATTGTTACGACGTAAGAAATGATTGTTACGACCTAACAAATGATTTTTCTTAACCGTAAAATACGTCTAAAAATTAGTTTTGACGCGTAAAATTATGTCTATTCTTACGTCTAAAGGAAACAGCCAATTAGCAACCCGTTTCAAACGTATGAGATGGAATTGTTACGACGTAAGAAATTATTGTTACGACGTAAGAATTGATTTTTCTTCGGCGTAACATTAGGAGACGTTATGAACCGCATGGCCAACCATATACGTATAAAAGAAAGAGCCAATTAGCAACCCGTTTTAGACGTATGAAATGGAATTGTTACGACGTAAGAAATGATTGTTACGGCGTAAGAATTGATTTTTCTTCGGAGTAACATTAGGAGAAGTTTTTATCGGCATGGCCAACCATAGACGAACGTTTCTTAACCGAGCTTACGCCAAAAGGCTCACGGAATACGTTTGTTACCCGAGCATACGCCAAAGGGCTCACGAAATATGTTTGCAAACTGCGAGCATATTCGTAGCGAAGGTAGTGATTGCGAGCGAATGTTTTGCGAACTTGCAAGTGACCAGTGGTATACCACAAGCTAGTGCTTTGGGTCCAAACCTATTCATTATATATATAAATGATCTCCCTGACACTGTGAGTTCTTCAATTTACCTCTTTGCAGATGACACTAAGATTTATAGGCCAATGAGGTCAACTCAAGACCATAATATCTTGCAAGCTGACCTGGACTCCTTGGCAAACTAGTCTTCTAAATGGCAATTGAAATTTCACCCAGACAAGTGCAAGGTCCTTGAAATTGCACGTTGTTCTCCTTCAAGTGATGTAAAATTGGGATACATTCTTCAATATTTCTTTAATGCTGGGTAATATTTTTTTTCTCTAGTGTTTTTGCCCGACGAACAAAGGAAATAGTCAAAATGGGAATTGCCCTACGAAATTTTTCCTAGCACCCTCCCCACCCCTTAAGTTACGCCCCTGCCTGTGTGTACTTCTTTAATTGAGCAACTTCACCTTTTCCATCAAGATGATGACAAAGATATTTAAATCCTGTGTTCTGAAAATGTTCGCACTTCGAAGATTAACCCTTACGCTACCACGCGGCAATATTATCGCCGTTTTAGATGCCCCATCTTTGACTCCGTCTCCCAACTGCCCAAGCGCGTTTAAAAAAAAGTGCCAGTAGAGTAAAGTTTAAGTCAACTTGTAAACCTGTAGAATATCAACAGGTCAACAAACAGATCAAACTCCGTGCTTTAATAACATTGCGCAACAGATTTCTGCACTCTTTAATCTAGACGCCTTATCAAGTCCTTACTTAAACCAGGGAGCTGTGCTTAAGCAGTTACAAAGAGCTGTTGTGTAAAATGTATCCATTAGAAAGATATGTTCACATTTTGATTCTGCTTACAGCAACTATTTCGGTCGCAACAGGCGAGCCTGAGGTGACGGTACAACAAGGTGTACTTTTCGGAACAACCGAATTATTTATCGGAAGTGATGTTGGTGTCTCGAACGTAAACGTTGACGTTTATAAAGTATGTATAACTGTATAACAACATTTTTGTGTTACATTTTAACAAGATGTTTAAAGACTATTTAATTCCCCGATCAAGGAACTACTTCTCAATCCGATCAATGATATGTAAAATAATGCCTTCAGCTTATTGTCAGTGACATGCACGGTAATGAAACGAACATGTGAACGGCTCAACATCACCAGGTGTATCGGAAGGAACAAGGGCAAGGGGGAAGAAATTCAAGTGAGGGCACTTTTTGAGGAGCAATTCTCATTTTCAAATAGGGGCAATTGTTTTCACTTTTTGACGAGGTGGAGGGGGAATATTCCCCCTTGCCGGTTCCTACACATGGTTTGAGCATAGGCAGGATTTGGGGGAGAAAGGGGGTACTTGCCACACACCCCACATTTTTTTAAATAAATACTTTTGTATGATGTTTTTGTCTCTTAGCGTGATTTTCCCCCACTCCCTCCACCCCAACACTTTTGACTTCCCCCCCCCCCAACTTTTGATAGATAAATTCCGCCTATGTATTTTAGATTCGGGAGCCAGGATCAATGTCAACGTTGGCAATTGCCCATCGAGCGAATAGTTCAAAGTCCTACTTTTAAAAATTATTGCTTTTAAAATTATTCGGGGCCATGCCCCTTCCACCACGGCCCTCGGTGTCGGACCCCTGGTAAGTGGCATGCTTTAATTGTGTCAAATAGATACAAACTGTATATTACATCTTCTATATACTATGTAGGATTTGTTTGTGAATGGATTTCTATTTGTTTTCAAGCTTCAAGAATGACCAATAATTTCATATAACTTTCAAAAGGGAACCTCCAGCCCCGGTCCGCCCTTAACTTTCAGAAAAGCATCTCCTTCCCCCTTCGCCCCTTACCCTAGGACAAGGGGAGCAGTCGCCCCATTGCCCCCGTAGTTTCGACATCGCTGAACATTACTAACCAGCAGATGGGGTCAAGGACAGTGTTGTAATTCAGGGGAGAGCAAAATACCATCCAAGATTGCGTAAAAAATCAGAGAAAGGTGACGAGCTAGTCAGGGCAGGGATGGTATGTACCTTTCTCGTCCTGGAATGATTAAAAGTATACACCTCATTTTTTGATAGCGCGAAAGAATGAAATAATGAGGGATCATTGCACCACAATTGACCATAATTTAGATTGAAATCGCTATTGAAATTGAGCATCGTCAATATGCGATGGAACAACTAAGTCCATTCAAACCATGTTACTTTCTCCTACCCAGGGGTTTAGGAGTTTTTGAAAAGTGGGAGGCACGACCACTTAGAGGTACTTTCCGAGTCATATGACCCCATCCCAATCTGTAGATAAAATAAGTGAACCCAAAACAACAAAGTAAAGTAAAAGAGGCACTTTATTTTTAGAAAGGGGCACTTTTTTATTGGGGGTGCATTCCCCCTGTACATGAGACTGACAAAACGCCAGTCTCCTACCATAGGAACAGTAATTAATGGGCACTTTTTAATTTCAAAAGGGGCAGTTTTGTCGTTTTTTCGGAAAAGTGTGAGCACTTTTCTCCGGACCCCAGAGTAATGGTGATCCACTAGTGAAATTCGGATAGCTTGCACCAAACAAATGTTTAAATGTATCACTTCCCCAAAAATAGATCAGGTATAACAAGCTGACCTGTCTTTCAAAATTGAAAGTTTTTATCTCTGTAAAGTAGCCCTTTTGAACTTTACAAAATAGGTTGGGACAACACGTTATTCGTCCTTCGCGGCAATGGCACGGGTTCACATAGTAATTTTTTACCTGCATCGGTATATGGTCCACTTGCAAGATGCCCCACTATAATGAAATTTGGAGTGGGGAGGGGGTAAAGGGGGGGGGGGGCTCGCATACATGTAGCAAGCCTTATTTTCACTGTTTAAAGAGTTGTAACAAATTATGAGCAACGTTTCGTGGGAGAAAATGTGAAATGGAGTGTATGTGCGCGAAGCGCGTAAAATTTCACAATTGTAGTCTGTGCAGCTTAGGACATTATTTGTGTTACTTTCTTTGATGGAAAGATCAGATATATAATCTTTGAAAGAGGGAAGTTTTTCAATGTTGAAAGGATTCGTTCCTTTTTTGTTCATGTCCTCTCTTAAACTTTAAAGTGGGGAGGAGCAGGACGAGGCGTGCTCCTAAAGCTTTATGGTGTGTAACGCATTTAGAATGATATAATTCTGGAGAGAAAAAAATTAAGCAATGTATGTCAAAAGAGAAGACGTGAGTAGAAGTCACGTGTATGGATCAATCAAACATCAAACAAGATATTTGTGCAAGATATGAAAAAGTAAGAGCACTTAATATATGCCTCTGCTGAGTTTGCTCCCTTTTCGTAGATCTGAATCTTCTTATAGGGCGTACCCTTTGCTGAACCACCCGAGAGATTCGGTCCTCCAGTTCCCAAGCAGCCATGGACAGAAGACTGGAACGCTACGTACTTTCGACCCGGTTGCATACAAATTGTAACCCCCTTGGATTACGTTCCGTTTTCGCTCAGTGAGGATTGTCTGTATTTGAACGTCTATGTACCACAGACAAAGGTATTTTGTTGTTACAATTCAATTGTATTCTCCAAGATCGCAAAGAATCAGATGTCATATTTCATTATACATTTTACCTATATGGAAAATCGTTTCTATTGGGCTACTATATACAATTCTAAATTATACATAGATTAACTGCCCTACTTCGTTCAGAGGTATGACATGAATCAATTAGACGTAGCTTTACCATAAACAGTATGTAAGGTTATAGCTTTAATGTTCTTCCAAGGCTCGTAAATAAACAATAACCACAATAGACTAGTCATCCCATTCATTCTACGTTGATTATGGCATTTAACTTCGGAAAATAAAATAATTGTACTGACCGTACGAAATTAATTAATCTATTGAAGCAACATTGAGGTTCGCTGAATACTTCTTTCGGCAAAATTCGAAAATATTTTTGAGTCGAATTGCTGGATGCAAACCATTTATATAGAATCAAATATCCTGAGCCAAGACGATCTCAGCTTGATGTTTGTAACAAATTGTCAATTAGAAAACATGAATGCTCAATCAACACAGTATATTTATAAATATAATTTCGAATTCAAACTTATGCATGTTTGATCCCGCGTTGTTTTCTGATACAGCCGCAAAATGCCTCTGTGATGGTCTACATCCACGGCGGATCATACCAAACTGGAAGTGCCAGTACTTATTTGTTGTCAGGGGTGCCTCTTGCAGCGGTTGGCAATGTCATTATAGTTACCATCAATTACAGATTAAATATATTTGGGTATCTATCAACAGGTATGTATACACAGTTCGATATCAGTCTCTCAGTTGTGACTTATACCATTAACTTACATATATATATTTATGTTTATTGTATTCTGCGTAAGAACCTTTTATGTCACACCTGTGCAAAATATCATATTGGTACAACATTAAAAGACAGCAACGGTGTTTATGTTTTCGTTGATGGTCATCGTCTTATAACGTCGACCAACGACGAACTTGGTCCATTGTGCGTGATCGTCAGAATCAGAATAGTCATCTTTTGCACTCATCCCTACTTAGGTACTTAATCTGAAGGAAATGGACATGCGATGGAATGCGTCATAACTAATCCCAAAAACGTTGATTAATCTGTTAAAACCTTTCTACTTTTCATAATATTTTAGATGTATGGGTTATATTTGCACTACCAAATTCTTCAAATATATATCTTTGAGTAAGTGTTTGGAGTAATTGTATGGATGGAGGTAAATCTAAAGAACTTTTGGAATACTATTAAAATTGCATGAATGAACTGTTTTAATGCGTTTTATGATGTGCAAACGAAAGCAGTAAATCCACCAAACAGCCAAACTAAATGTAAAGATCATACAATCATGTGTCCTAACCTTTTTTTTTTATCTATGTTAGGCGACGAAGCATCCAGGGGCAACTATGGTTTTCTCGATCAAGCTGAAGCACTGAGATGGGTTAAACAAAACATAGCTGGTAAGTAAAAAATATATATTACTTTATGGAAATGCTACAATTACATATTTTTAATTTTGCAATATGCTGCACGTGCCCACCCAACACTTGAAATTATAATGTTGAGATAATATCACTGACAGATCTATTGAACTCCTTTAAGGTTTGAACCACTTGACTACGTATTAAATAAGTAAGAAAAATAACTTTCGTTTTTTTGTAGCTTTTGGTGGTGATAGTAACCGTGTGACAATTTTTGGAAATAGTGCAGGATCCGGAAGTGTCGATTTTCAGCTTTATTCTAAAGGTAGTAGAGACCTATTTGCTCAAGCTATACTACAGGTAACATTTTGTTATACATGCATTTTTTACATTAGAATATTTATATATCATATTGCGACAAACTTCACGGCGATTTCCATTGAAGTAAATTGAATTATATAATTAAATTGATAACATGTTTGTTTGATGAGAGTTTGATGGCACCACAACAGCAAGGGTCAAATTGTGCCTGAGAGGTTAGATCATTCCAGAGGTAGAAAGGAGAGTGAACAGGAAGAGATTGAGAGAAACACGAAACTAAAAGCCAGAAAGCTGGGATTGAGAGAAGAGGTGTATGGGTGAAACAAATAACAAATAATGTAGAGAGAGAGAAGGGTGGGGAATGAGGGCTAAATGTGGTTGTAGAGGGAAGCACGATAAAGGAAGGATATAATTTTATCCGGAGTTTTTTGTTTTTGAGCTCGGATACTGAGTTGTGGGCAGCAAGGGAAGATCTGGGAAGGTTGTACAGGGGGCAAGCAAACATAATGTGATGGACTGTGTGGATGCAATGGCAATTGTTGCAGAGGGGTGGGGAGCCAGTAATGAGGTGGGAGTGAGTGAGGTGGGTGTGACCTATTCTAAGGCTGGTAATGTGGACGTTGTCGACACGGGAAAGGTTGTGAGTAATGGCTTTGATCGGAATGCTGGGCTTAGGGCTGGATGACGTGGAGTTTTTTTCCATCAATTTGGGAGTCCCATGAGGTTTGCCAGCGGCCACGAATAAGGGAAGTGACAAGCGGTTTCTTGTCAGAAAGGGTTTGGGAAAAGGGGAAGGGGAAGGGTGAGGGCAAGCTTAGCAGCTGCATCAGCCCTGTCATTGCAGCATTCCTAGCGATGCCAACATGGCTGGGTATCCAGAAGAAAAAAATATGTTTCCTACGAAGGGAGGGGGTGGGGGGGGGGCAAAAGGAGTTTACGGAGGATGAGGTGAAATGTGGGGTTACCTCATTTAACATTGAGTAATGAAGTAAGGACAGCCTTGGAGTCAGAGAAGATGGCAAAGTGGCTAAGCGGAGAGTATTCAATAAAGTTGAGGGCGAGGAGGATGGCCTTGGCCTCGGCCGGGATAATGGATAAGTAGTCGGAAAGCCTGCTACTGAGGGTGATGTCTTGGATGACGGCAGCAGCAGCAGCTGTCTTGTCGCCTTCCTTAGAGCCATCAGTATAGATGGAGGTATAGTTTGAGAGTTGGTCTTTGATTTGGTAGTGGCTCGGTTAGGGTGGGTTTGGGTTTTGTGATGAGTGGAGAGGTCCAAGTGAATAGTATAGAGGGGGTGGCCCAGGGAGGAAAAGTGGGCCATGAAAAAGTGCTGAGAGTCTTGGGATTGATGCAGAGATGGAGAAGGTCTGATTTGATGCGTAAACTGAAGAGCGGGGATAGGGTTTTAGTCCTATCAAAGAGGGTGGAGAAATCTAATGAGGTTGTAAACAGGGTTCTGGGTGTTGGTGAGGGCTCTAAAAGCATGGGAGAGGCTACGCTTTTACACCTTAGCAAGAAGGGGGGTTCGTTGGCTTCAACATGAAGGCTGGTGATTGGGGAGGTCTTGTAGGCACCCAGACAAAGCCTGAGGGCTTCATTTTGGATGCTGTTGATGTGATTGAGGTAATAATTGTGAGCGACACAGTAGACAATATTGCCGTAGTCAAGCTTGGCACAAATGGTGAGCCTGAATGTTTTGAGGAAAGCATGACGGTTTGCACCCAAGTGGTATTGGAGAGGAGGCGGAGAATGTTGTGGGAGCTGTTGCAATTCTGTTTCAGGTTGGTTATGTGTTGTTTGTAGGAGAGCTTGTGGTCTAGGGTTAAACCCAGGATCTTAGTGTGGTCAACTTTAGAGATGCGATTTCCATTAAGCACGAGCTTCGGGTTGAGGTGGAGGTTGTTGAAATGACAGAAGTGCCTGCAGACTGTCTTGTCTTTGAAGAATTTAAAACCCTTGTTGTTGCACCAGGTTTGCAGCCGATTGAGGTTGAGTTGAAGCCTGTTTACGACAAGAGGAAAGCTTGGGGAGGAGTGGAAGATGGTGAAGTTGTCCACGTAGAGGGCAGGTTTGATGTTGGGGACAAGGTTGTCCACTATGTCGTTAATTCTCAGGTTGAAGATAGTGGGAGATAGGATTCTGCCTTAGGAACGCCCTCTTCTTAGGGATAGGGGTTGGAGAGGGTGTGGCCAATACGAATTTGGAACTGCCTGGGTGAGGGGAATTTTTGAATAAAGGTGGGGAGGTGGCCTCTGATGCCGATGGTGTTAAGTTTGAGGTTGATGCCGTATTTCCAATTAGTGTCAAAAACTTTCTCGAGGTCAAAAAAGATGGCAATGAGGTGTTTCCTTTTTGCAAAGGATTCCCGGATAGCGGTGTCGAGTGAATTTAAGTGATATAGGATATTGCGACGCTCTTGGAAGCCGCTTTGGTGAAGGGGGAGGATTATATTTGTCTCAAGGAACCAGTTTAGTCTCTGGTTAATGATCCTTTCCATAATTTTACAGAGACAGCAGGTGATGGCGATGGGGCGGTAGCTGGCGGGGTCGGTACTGTCTTTTCCCGCTTTGGGGACGGGGGTGGCGATAGCTGTCCTCCAGATAGGGGGAAAGGAGTGTGAGGACCAAATGTGGTGAGGATGGTAAGTAAGGTAGTGGTGGCCTTGTTGGGGAGGTTTCAGGAATTGGTAGGGAATGTTATCTGGGACCTTGGAGGTGAGGCCAGCGTCATGGATGGCTTGATTTAATTCAGAAATGGTGAGAGGGGTGTTATAGCTCTCGATGCTGTTGAAGGGAAAGGTGATACTCTGGGTTTTATCGTGAGCTTTTTTGGCTTTGAAAGCATTGGGGTAGTTGGAACGAGGACGAGATGTTGCTGAAAGAGGCAGCGAGGTGGTTAACGATGTCCTTTTTTGTGCTGAGAAGATACCATTCCAGGAAAGATGGGAGATGGGAGACTTGCTCACCCTGCCGTGGAAGCTGTTAACCATTCTCCAAATCTTCTTAGTGGGGGCGTTGGTGGTGAAAGAAGAGATGAAATGTTCCAAGTCTTGGTTTTGCTGTCCTTGATAGTGCGCCTGGCTTTTGCTCGGCTGATGCAAAAGAGATTGAGGTTGTGGGTGGTTTGGATTAGTTTTTAACTTCCTGAGGGCCCTTTTCCTGTTCTTGATGGCGGTTTTGCAGTCATCAGTGAACCAGGGGTTTGGGGGTGGTTAGGGAGTTTGGAGGTTTTGGGAATGGAAGCAGGTAACGATGTTGATAAAGATGATACTGAAAACTGACATGGGATCATCACCCTCGAGGAGATGGGGGGAGAGGTGTGAGTCGCAGAGGTTTCAAAAAGGGGCCAGTAGGCCTTCTCGAGCTTCCAGTTGGAGGTGTGGTCGGTGGTGGTTTGAAGGTTGGAGTGAATAAGAAGAGGGTAATGGTCACTACCACAGAGATCAGCAGTGACCTTCCAGATAAAATCAAGGAGGAGGTTAGGGGAACAGATGGACAGGTCAATACAGGTGAGGGAGCCTGTGACAGGATGAAGGTAGGTCGGGGAGTTAGTGTTGAGCAAGGACAGGCTGTGCTGTCGAAGAGTGTTTTCGACGAGCTTGCCTCTGGGGGTGATGGTGTTATAGCCCCACAGGGGGTTGTGGGCGTTGAAGTCACAAAGAAGGATGAAGGGGTGGGAAGCTGAGAGATGAGGTTGTTAAGGCTGGTTGGTTGAACGTTGGCGTTGGGGGTGTGGGGGAGATAGATATTGCAAAGAGTGGTGGTTTTGTGGAGGGAGATAGATACACAGATGGCCTGAAGGTCGGTGTTCATATGAACTGGGCTGTGTGCGATATCGTGTCTAACGAGAATGGAGACGCCCCCACAGGCCCTGTCAGCGTCCACTTGAAGTTTATGGTAGCAAGTGAAGTTAGCGAGAGAGTAATGGTTAGTGGTTTTTAAGAAGGTTTCTTGTAGGCAGAAGATGGCTGGGTTGAAGGTGGTGGCCAGTAGATCGACTTCTTCCGAATTGGCCTTAAGGCTTCTGATGTTCCATTGTATAATGTTGTGGGTGTTATTGTAATTGTCTGTGGCGCACGCCATAAGGAGACAGGAATTTATATGGAGAAAGATCTGTTGGGCCTGAGTTGGCTTGTTTTTTCTTTGGATCTGTTTCTTCGGGAGTGATTGTTTTTTAAAGTTAGACGAGAAGTATGATCGGTGTGTTCGGTAATCAAACAATCCATATTCTCTTCAGTGTCATACATGTGGTTTGGAGTGGTGAGCTGTTTGTTGATTGGTTGTTTGTTGGTTTGTTGTTTATTGTTTGGTTTGTTTATTGTTAGCCTGGTTGGTTTTAGTTTGATGTTTGATGGTATAAGAGGAGTTGGTGTAGGGGACGGCGGGGGCTTTAGAGAAGGAAGGGAGGTTGAAGAGAGAAGTTGTGGTAGAGGTGGTTTGGGTATTGGGTGTGGTTGGGTTGTTGTTAATGGTGATGGGCTTAGGACTGGGTAAGAAGAGCCAGGTAAGGTCGGTTTGGGCATGCGAGTCAGTTTTAGTTGTGTTAGGGGCGGTATTGGTATTAGAAGAGACTGCGCTCGAGTAGGAAGGCTTGGTGTGGAGGGAAGCGAGGAATTGTTTCCAATTAATAATAACAATAATAAGAATAACAGTAATAAAAATAACATGTGAACTACATACTCAAAATATGGAATCTTTTAATTCATGAATTTGGTGAAGACCCGTTATCATATGTAGATGACCAACATTTTGACACAAATGTGACCAACGACACATAAAGGCGAAAACAGGTCACAAATTTGGGCATTTTGATGATATCTTAAAGACAAGTATAGTAGTACTTGACTGGTGTTGCTGGTCATGAAAGTAAATGAAGATACATGATAAGTATCAATACTAATTGAATTAAGTATATTAAAAAAAAGCTCACATTTATTGAATGTTTATTTCTGAGGCAGCATTAGTCTCTTCTACTTATCTAATGTACATGATTCTCTTGTAGAGTGGTCAAGCGACGGTCTCATGGAGTTTTAACAGCGCTCCAGCACTCGAGAAGCAAACTGCTCAGAATGTGGGTGCGCTTGGTTGGATGTAGCCAGCAGAACACAGCAGAACTCGTTGGATGTTTAAAGCAAGTGGATGCGCAGACGCTACTAGATGCGCTTAGCGCTGTAAGAATTTGGAGTATTTCATTGAATCACTGTTTATTGTACTTAGCTCTTGATGAATGTATGACTACTGACTATAATATCTCAACAGTTTAGCTTAAGATGAACTAGACTACACTGTCTAACAATGTCAACATGGAGTCATGGACAATGTCTGAGCTGTTGCAGGCTACTTCACGCGTTACGTCCTGCTTCTGGCTTTTAGTTTCGCTACTAGAGATTTTGATTTTAATTTTCACTCTCGACCGTCAGTTGAAAAATGTTGCAAAACTCCATCTTTGCTGATCGAATTGCGCATTAACAAAATAAGTGTTTCTTTCAGTTTTATTACTTTTGAAGAATTTATATCATATTTTTTTTTTTTTAAATTAAAAACAAAGTGCTTGTGCGGATGTAAAGTGTGGGATGAAGGAAACCTTTCGGTATGTGATGAAGGATGTTTTCAGGAATAAGCCTCTGCGGCGAAAGGATATGAATATTTCCATGATGTTATTGATACATGCAAATGTACGGGTACGACTATGGTGGACACGATCACTAATACATACACTCATTATTAGTTCACATGATGTCTGGCACTCCTAGCTGATTATTGATTGTATTGTCATTGTTTGAGTTATTGTTTTGACCAATGTGAAACTGTGAATTGTGATTGTTAAATCGTTATTTATCTTTATTTTAACTCAAAAAGTGGCGTTAAAAATGAAATGATGTATTTAGATTATAAATTATATCAATTACACACAATGACAACTATGGAATGAAACCATCACCATTGCTTTCAGTGATTACGTCTTGCACTAGGCTGATTGGGGTGGTTATGCCTGAATTGAATGTCTGCTAACTGCAGAATAATGTCCACTTCATCTAATGTGGGGGCTATGTATTCACTGATTAAAATATAATAAATTTCTGGAAAGAAACAGTACATTATTTTTAACTTTAAACCGATTTATATGTTTCTTTTTTTTTATGAGAATGTTGCAATATTTACATATTACCATGTTATTAACTGAAAATAGCTCCATGATATTATGTACGTGTTTCAAATGTAATCTGCAATTTACAGTCGTTTGGATACACAGGACCAAATTTAGACGGCATTTTTCTGACTGAGTCACCCTATGTAATGCTTGATCAAGGCGACTTTAAGGATTGTCCTTTGATAGTGGGTTTTGGCGACGAAGAAGGAACGTTGGCGCCTTACACATTTATGCAGATCAGCCTTCAATATATGGTGATGATGCTCCGTTTATGAATATCACCGAATTTGACAGAGTGAGTGGTATCTTACATTTACTGATCTCATCCATATAGAAGTGATTAGAATTCTTTGCCATAATCGAAACGATAAATACACCAAGCGGATGAGCAGAACAGAGCACTCTGTGATTAGGTGATACTGCATCGTCAATTGTCCCCATGTTTACCTGTTTACAACATACCAGTCTGGCGTGATAATAACTCCTTTTCGTTATCTTTTTGTTTACATTTTGAGTATCTTGATTATATATGCATTTCTTGTTATTAACAGCTGATACTTTTAAAGCTGAAAAGGTTTCCTTCATAATACAACATCATTAGAATGATTGTTTAACATATTTCTTAAAGATTATTCTTATCACAATTTCTCTGCAGCTTCTTGACATTTATCTTTACTGGTATAATGACGACTTGGTAAAACAAGCTCTTAAACAAGAGTATCTTGACTGGGCTCTTGTTCGTGATCCAAATACAGATTACTTTGATCCATACGTCCGCCTCACTGGAGACGGTTGGTTTAGCTGTCCTGCAATGGAAATGGTCGAGGCCCACTCAAAACTAACCACCCCTGTCTACCTGTACTATATGAAATTTGTGCCAACTCAGTAAGTATACAGATACCTGCATATCAATAGACCAAAAAATAAGAGTACTAAATAGTAATTGACAGATTAATGTGAATAACAATGATTTACTTACTTTCTACGGCATTCCGAATACCGTTGATCACGAAAATACGATACTAAAAGAAAAGTAATAACTTGTGACTAACTTGAATCTCCATGCCTTAATACACTGCGTTGCCAATATCTATTCTAACATTTGCATATCATATACAAAGAGATTGACAAGTCAATGGTCTATATGATTCGAAACCAATTGAAGAGTATATGACCAAGTGCCTAATATCTTATGAAGATTGAACGACAAAATACCACTACATAAATAAAGCAAAGGAAAATGAAACTACTTCAAAGTAAGATCTTATTCTTTGAATATGTTTTTTCATTGGCAGGGATATGTTTTTTAAATAGCACATTACGATCGTAAAAGGCTTTTATTTCCTTTTAATAATTTTATCAAACAAAATGTAAATTTACGGTACCATAACAAATGCATTTCGCTGTTTGTTATGGTCAAAGTACAAGTCGTAACATCTCTTATGCACAGGTCATACTTTGAAGTTTGGGAAACCCAAAGCCCGCGGTGGCTGGGAAGTGGACATGCTGAGGATATACCATTTGTGTTTGGATGGGGATTTATACCCGAAATAAAGGAACTGTATTCTTTAACACAGACTGAGAAAGAACTCTCCTTGAAATTCATGCAGTACTGGACAAATTTTGCAAAGAGTGGGTAAGTTTTTTGCTATAAATTCCAAAGGAGATATAAATACCTAATTTTACACTTCAAGCTGTCTATGTTGACCAAAAATAAAAAACCCTAAGAACAACGAATAATTTTATCAACATTGGTTTAAGATTGCCCATTTAGCTAGCTGTTTGAATTTTTAGATCTTAATATGCAAATTGTTCGTAAAAATTT
The DNA here is from genome assembly GCA_020152595.1 of Chiridota heheva. NCBI lineage: Eukaryota > Metazoa > Echinodermata > Holothuroidea > Apodida > Chiridotidae > Chiridota > Chiridota heheva. Next base: position 34,648 of record JAIGNY010000183.1, on the reverse strand, counting down.
GAGTTTTAACATTAAGATGCTCCATTTCCTGAATATAAAATCATTGAATGAATAGAATCGTAGCCATACAGAGCTTATGAGTGGAGTAAGTATTCTGATTTTGTTTATGAAACACATTTGTCAAGTTTTTTACATTTTTAGGGATCCAAGTCGAGAGGAATTTAAGGATGAAGCAGGGACAGGACAATGGCAGTGGCTACCCTACCGTATCTCAGATCCTTATTACAAAGAATTGTCCGTTGACTTTCCACTATACAACACTACTCTCAGGGCTGATGAATGTGCACTCTGGAATGGGTTTATTCGCAATCTTTATCAGTTTACTGGTAACTACAATTTTTTACGTTCTTTCATTTACATTTGTAGCTGTACTTCGTTGAACTCATAAACATAGTCAATATCTGTTCATTTTGCTATACAAACTATTGGATTTGATTGATCAGTATTCCAGATTTTAACCAACCTTTCACACAACATCCAAAGTATTCATAGTCCAATAACAGCATTACGTTTTAACCTTTTTCTTTCCAGCTTCTATGGATGAAACTGAACAAATGTGGCGCGAAGAATTTGTTGCTTGGCAGAAAGACTTAAGTGAGTGGAGATCGTCTTTCAATACTTATACGGAAGAGAATTCCTGTTCATAATGAATCTGAGTCAACGTCCTTCTGAAATTTACGCGATGGTGTAACTTCTAATAGAATGAATATACAAATTATGACAGAACTTCCATGCAGATTTGTTGTCTATATATCTTGATAATATGATAACATGACCAAGTCGACCACTGCACAAAATCAGCTTGGTGAACTTAAACTTTATTGGTCACAAATGTAAATTGGTTAAGCTAGTGGATATCATGTGAAGAGTTTTAATAAAGAATTTAAGAATAGCTTCTATAATACATTCAGAGCATATTTTACATTGTTCTCCTTTAATATTCTATTAATTTAAACAGTCACCATTTTCCCAGCAACCACTTAACCTACTGGATTCAGGCCTGATTATCGATTGTAAACTGTAAACTGTTCTAAAGACAATAGATTAAGAATAAATAAACATATAAATAAATATTTTGATATGATATTGTACTTTATATAATTACAATTTCTGAACCAACAAGATCGCTCTTGAAAAATCAATCAAGGGTCAACTTGATGAATAAATTCTCACACTTAATACATGTTTATATGAGATAGGAATCTTAGATTCTCTTATGAAATGTGCGATGAGACTATATCTCATCTCTTTTGAAATTGTCTTATTATTGCGAACTTCTGGAAAGACACTGAACTTTTTTTAATGTTGACCCTGTTGATTTAAACAAAGAATTGATCTTCTTTGGACACTTAGACATGATCCGTTCCCCGATTAATTATTTCATTATCAATACAAAGTAATATATATATACTCTTGTAGAGTGAATAAGTCTCTCCCACAAATTAATCAATTTCGTCGTCTTTTATCGTTCAACCTTAAGGTTGATAAATCTATTAAGCGTACACATCCAAACAAAGATAGTTTTTTTCAATTTCTTTAAGTAACGACTTCAGCAACTCTTCAAACGTGTAAGTCCCATGATGTCATTTCACAGTAGGTTCGTTATTTTTGGCATGCTTTTAAGGCTGTTAGGGTTCGCTAGTCCTGCTATGCATCTTTCATTTTATGTGCAATTCAAGTATGGAACGCCAACAGGACCACCAGATATGTTCGGAAAACTAATATGCTCGGAAAGTATATGTTCACGATCAGAAATGTTCGAAGCATACATGTTCGGAAACAAATAGGTTGGTAAAATTCGCAATCTGAAATGTTTGTAAATAGATTACAAAAAATGTGCTCGGAAACAATGGCGTATGCATATTCATGTCTCAATGTAAGTGAAATCTCGAGGTCGTGTTTTAGTTTTCTCCAGTATAATTTTGGAGTTATTGACCGTTTAATGTCATGAGGAACCTGAACCAATTAGCCTCTATTTACGGATGTTAAAAATGAAATGAGATATCAAATAGGTATTAAAAATACAGTCTAATTCAATAAATAAAGTCTGAACTTCAGTCGTGTCTACACAAAAGACATCAAACTTTAAAGTTAAATATCTCCTTAACGAAGATTTTTGAACTCTTACTTTGCCATTTTTGTTTCTATTAAATCTCTTCTGTCATATAACATGGACTTTTTTCCCTGAACTAATTATTGAACAAGGACGGCAGAGCGTTCAAAATATGTGGAGGTAGTGGGGGGTGGGGGTGGGGAGCTTAGCCGTGGAGGCTATTGTGGGTCAAAGGCCAAACCATAGTGGGGGCCAGGGGAAATTCCCCTGGAAGCTCTGCAATTTTGGCATTCCTTAGGATTACAATCCCCGTTACAATTATGTCTGAAAACGCAAGCAACTTGAACCAGCAAATTTGTTTTGATGTGGTGCTACCCCACAATATATTAAATTGTATACATTTTAGAACACACTTTTTAGAGCTAATCTTAACCACCCCCTCCCTTATCCACTCAAATACACACACACACACTTTATTGGTTGAGGCGCTGAACCGCAAATCCCCCGGTTCCGCCACCTCTGAATCGTCATTCACCCTTCCCCGAAAACACGTATACTATGTTTCGATTCTAGTAAAGTGGCTTAACAAAAGGAGTCACAGGGCACCCCCTCACACACACACACACACACCCTCACACAAGCCTTAGTCAAAGTTTATTAGAAAATCTGAACAATTGTTGGGGTACCTAAGTATTGATCCCTGGGGACAGGGGTGTGACTAGACTTTAAGCGCGGTGGGGCGGAGGGGGGGGGTGGGGAACCACAAACATGCCCGGAGAAAATTTGCACTTGCCTGACTTATCTATAAACGGTATATTTCCACAGTCACATAATATAAATCCCCACCTCCACCCCACAACCAGTGATATCGCCAGACAATTTTTGCTTGAGGCAGAGTACTGAAGTTCCAAACGCGGCAATGCGAAAACAGAATGTACCCGCTTAAGGGCCCCTGCAGCCTGCAGGCCTTGGAAGTCCTTTAAAGCTCTGAATATTTCTGATGCTGAATATTTTTGATGCTTTAAAATGGCCCAAGATTATCGGGCTCAGGATTTTGCTCATACATGAAGATAACAACAAAACTATGGTATTTTTCAGACATTTCCAAAAGTATTTTGTTTGATAATTTTTCCTCAGAATTGGTCATATTTTTGCCCGACGAAATGGTCAAAATTGAAATTGCTCCATAAACATTTTTTCTAGGAGGTGTAACACACTCCATTCCCTTAAGTTACGCCCCTGCCTGTTGCCTATAAGCCGATTTGATGATACTCCTCCTCTCCCCACCAAAATATTATAGTTTTACGTCATTGTTGGGGGAACTTTTGTAACACAATTTGGTCAGGCCCTGAAATTGCATGTTATGCCAGCGTTTGACTGGCCATTGCTCCAAAGGGTTTCTCCCGTCCCTCTACAACAAGCTCCCTCGGCCATCTCCAACTATTTGATGGCGCCAAAAACTCAGGCCTCCTAAAGCATCCCAGTTAGACTCGGCTATATATTATGAGGCTTCATTTATACACTGTATACTCCGCTTTGCGGTCACCATTCCTGTTTCCCTTTCCCATCGGGGCCTTCACGAAAATGAACCCGTTCTTATTTGCACTGTCTGCTTTAGTTTCGTGTAGCAACACCAACGTTCCAGTTGCATTACGTTCCCTAGCTGTTACCAGTGATCAGCTATAAAATACTCCCAAGGTTGAACAAGCCGAGCTATCCAAAGGTAACATGTCCTTGGAAAGAAGAACAACCCCGGATGGTCGGCACCCTCAGAACAAATGACTCATACATATGCATACGCCACTGTTTGCGAACTCACTTGCGAAATACTTTGTGACAAATATTTGATTTTACTGTAGTACTGGAAGAAATCACGCATGTAGTTCCACGTCTGTGTGACTATATCTAAAGAATTACCTTTTCTTTAATGGGAATACTAAGGTATTTGCCATTCAATAAGTTCAGGAATTGGTTTTTCAATATTGACTACGTCGGTTAACGCATGGAGCTATCTCGGTTAATAACTCCATGGTTAACGTTACAAAGCGACGAAGTTCAAATGCGTTCGTTATATAAGCAGATACTTACGTTCAGACAAACTTAATCTTGTTTGCTGTTTTCGAACAAATATTTTGTATGCAGCACACAAATAATAGACAAATATTGCCGCTAATTGCTCAACAAGAATGATTAACGTAGACCAGTTGATTATCTTTGTTAGTGCTATCGGGTTAGTGGTTCGTGCTGCACCGATCGTCACAGTTGAACAAGGGGATATCGTCGGAGAGACGGTTATATTCTACGATGGTGACGTTATTAACACCACTGCATCAATCGACGTTTTTAAGGTAAGAAACATCATTTGGGATCAGTGAAAATGCATACTTAATTCGAATTTGGTCCACAGGATAGTTGCGGCGCCCATTTTCCATATAACTATTTCAACCTGTGTAAATTGCGGAAATGGTTTATCGATGTGGATGGGGGCACTTCCATATGTGAGGTATATGGGCTGCAACACTCTAACACTTTTAGTATGAAGTGTCCCCCTTTCTCGGGGATGTGGACCATTCCGAGGTCTGTTCCGTTTGTAACAGAAGGCAAACGTTCCCTGGCAAATCCATATTTGACTCCAGGTGATTGCTACAACCGTTAGCTACGTGTGTTGTGAAATGCCCATGATAAACATGACTGCATCATGTTTGACCCCAGCACAAATTAAAAATCTATTTAAGAATTTCTACCTCGCTTTGCAAGATCAAAGAATAATCAAAGAGCTTCCACAATGGCTAAACACCCTGGGCTGCATAATTTAAGGTCATGTGGTCCTTTACTGAACGCATAACTTCTTCCAAAAGACCTTCAAGCATGGAGCTATTAACTCAGTTAATAGCTCCATGGTTCAATGCTTTCGAAAAGAATCAAAATGTATACGTCGATATTTGATACATGTCACTGGGTCCCCTCGGAATACAGCCAACAATATTTTGACCCACATGACATGCATTGTCTACCTTTAAAACGTGGAAAAATTTGCATCATCGTAAAACAGATCATTGAGTGATTGCTTGATGAAACAGTCAAAGTTCGGTTAAGCAGGTACTTAATTATTTGTTTATTGCCTCATTGCCTCAATAAACTGATAAAAGAACGAACTTTTCAAACAAAAAGTAGGGCATAGAAATCGAATTTAATAAACAAGCCAAACACAGTTAAGTGGCACCTGTTATGTTATTGTATGTCAGTCTGTTAATTGTAATCGTTACATCAGAACATGTCCAAATATTTTTGACCATATCAAACAATTAGTCCTACAAACTTTAAAGCACCACCCTCACCATCTAATGGAAACTTGCATGTGTTTCTCTATAAGAACATGTGTGGAATATTCATTTACATCTTTTCACTTACAGCCCATAAATGGATTCCAATACACCCATCTAAATCTGTTATTCCTTTGGACTCATCAAATATCATCTTTGTCTGATTGCAACGTAACTTCTGAATAGTCTGCGAGATATTTAACTCACGAAACAAAGGATGATGCTAGACTTTAAGAATAACTGGTAACCGAGCAACTGATAATACCGTCGTTTGAAATCTCTCAGCAAAAGACTGTTATTGGATAATGAATTCTTAATCGTGTGATTGTTTATTTCTCTATTTCAGGGAATCCCATTTGCAGACCCTCCAGTGCGTTTCGCGGCACCCGTAACAAAAAAGAGTTGGGATGGGCAATGGAACGCAACATACTTCCGTCCTGGGTGTATGTCCTGGATCGATGTCGTTTATGAGCCTTATTCAGTGGATGAAGATTGCTTGTACCTGAATGTATTTGTTCCTAAATCAAAGGTGTGTTTTGCAGTGCTATGGTTATGATTTCTCTTGGGCGAGAAACTATTTCAAATTAACATTTTTTTCACTAAAAGCACATTCCATGCAGGCCTCTTCCTTTCCCTTTTAAACGTTTTCATTTTAAATGTGTTCAAGTTTGAGGAATTGCTCTTGCTCAATTTGCTCCTTGTTTCCACCAAAATAGTTTTTGACAAATTCACCAGAAATAGTTCAGGTTCAATCAAAGATATATATCTGCTCGGTTATATTAAACTAGGAATCATGTAACTTGTTCCATAAATAAACGTATTTCTGTCGTTGCAAACATTCAGATTATATTTTGGATTGTTTACTGATTAAAAATACTGTGAAATATCAAAACACTATTCAGTTCTATCTAGTATAGGCAGGGGTTGTCCCACAATCCTTCATATTTTCCACATTTTCGAGTAGCGTTACTCTTATGAATTTAATTACTTTGAACGAACGGGCCCGGGCTATACACTTCATTACATTTGGCAGTTATGTACTGCTAGGCATCGTGCTCTTTGTGTTTGAGTTTTCGATATCAGGATATAATTACCCTTTAATATCAGATACGAATGTCCCTTTAAAAATCATTCTTACGGATTTACGATATTTGATATGTCCCAGCTTTTGACAAGTTAATGCAAAAATATGGAATCAAGGACATAATGTAGAACTCAATGCGCCATCTTGCTGTTTCTGTAACAGAAAGTTTTCATTGTTTAACTGTTCAATAAATAACAATTATTCGTTTAGTCTACAAACGCGTCAGTGATGGTATACTTCCATGGAGGTGGATACCAGATAGGAACAGCAAGTTCAGAGCAGCTCTCGGGTATTCCGCTGGCGGCGGTGGGCAATGTCATTGTCATCACGATGAATTACAGGCTCACTATTTTCGGATTTTTCTCCACAGGTAAACAAGTGATTTAATTTTGAAGATTACATTTTAAACTTGACTGCTTGCCATGTTGTAAGAGGACATGCATGTTGTAAGAGAAATACGAATGTGTTTGATAAACAAAAATATCAGCAAAGATATAATGCAAAAATAATCGCATATTTAATTATAAATATCGGTTTTCGGGGGTAACGTTTTCGTACTGCTATAACCTAAGGTTAAATTCGTATTAATAGTTCGGAACTACCTTTGAGCCCTCTGCAGGACGGTTCGCATTATTCAATCCCCTAATTCTTTCGAATGGAAACACCCTAATGAAAGGTGATGTAATCTGGATCTATATATACTTTTTTTGTATAGAATATATATTTCAATTCAGTAAAGAGCCTTTGTGAGTTGGAAATCTGTGGGGAGTCCCGTGGCGATATTTGGGGAGCGTAGCCTTAGTGGCAACTGTACAAGTTCCACTTTCCTGAAAGGGTTTAAAACTCATCAATGTTGCCAACTGTATGTGTACTTTCAGTAAGTAGTGTTTGGAATGTGAAGAAACAATTTCGATAGCTTTTCTGCTCCGCCCGAAATATTGAGTTGTCTTATAGCTGTTTGCTTTGAAATTACTCTTGTAAAAAAAGCTCTTTAATATCTGATAAATTACAATGCTGCAATGAAAGTTAAACTACTTTTGCAGCAAGGAAGAGGTATTTCTTGAAAGCTTCCCTGGTAAATTCAATTTACTTCACTGCATTCTGTTTCACTGTTGTGTGGTTCTAATGCATTCAATGTAATGCATTCGCTCACTATGAACTTGTCGAATTTGTTTTCATCTACAAAACAACACAAAATAAATGTTATTTTATTTGGCTGCTTCCTCTTTAATTCAGGGGATGACGTCGCACCGGGTAATTTTGGTCTTCTAGACCAAGTTGAGGCTCTTCGCTGGATTCAAAAGAATATCGCAGGTAGGTCTGTGATAATGCCTATACTATTCTCTTTGTAAGTTTTAGAACATCATTATTACCATCCAACATCATATCGGAAGAGAAACAACTCAGCATTCTTTCACGGATTATCAATGTCATCTGTCGTAAAATAAAATAATAACCAAGACTCACACAGGCGGAGTGGGTGTGATTGATGACTTTTTGTTTATTTGATTGTTCCCAATACCTGTTTTGTTTATCGGACAACAATGCAGAGTCATTAGACCGTTGAAATGTTTACTTTTGTGTTAGATTTCTGTTTAATCTTTTGATCCTTGTCATTTAAAACTCTTATTCAAACTTTAGCATTTGGTGGTGATCCTAGTCAAATTACTATATTTGGCGAAAGCGCGGGAGCAGGAAGTGTTGATTTCCAACTATTTTCAGAAATGAGCAGAAACTTGTTTTCAAAAGCAATTCTTCAGGTTTGTTACATTTATAAGAGTTTCCACTTAAAGAAAAAGAAGGAAGGGACATGACATCTCAGGCTTTACGGGTCTTTAGCTGTGCTCAAGCAGCCTCAAAAAGTCTGAAGAAAAAAATCAATCACAAACTCTTTGCACTCTAAAAAAGGAATAGTCAGATTTTGACCAATATATGGTCAAATCTATATCGAACCAACTTTGGTTAAAATAAAAGAACAAATTTGACCACAATATGGTCAAATTTGTCCATAATTACCCTAATAGGGTAAAATTTGACCATATTATGGTCATTTAAATTTGACCAAAGTTGGTTCGGTGCAGAATTGACCATGTTATGGTCAATATTTACCATTCCTTTTTTAGATTGTAGATTTAGATTTCTGCTAGTTTATTAAAAAAAATCAATCAATCTGTAAACTAGCTTGGCAACCCGTAAAAGTGTGTCCCTACAATTGAAAACGCAGTTAATAGAACTTAGCTGAGGAAAATGTAGTATGTCAAATACGTCTTTCAAGAATGAGAAGTTTACAAAGCAGGGAGCAGTACTAAGTTGTCATAAACGCAAGGCTTCGTACACCACAAATGTCTAACTCGCCCAAGAAATAAAGATGTATAACTGGAAATCGATTTGAGCAGATTACTTGTACAGCTTACTGTATTTAAAGGGTATGCATCATTTAAGAATTGTTATACATGTATCTTTACTGTATAGCAGACACTGCACCTGCATGATGCTATGACACCTCAGATAAACACGGTTCCAGATTGCTTAAAATTACAATTCTTTAACCATATAATTGTGAGCTTATTTTGCTTCAAATTGAGTTAAAACATAGGATTTTATTCCATCATATGTTGATTTAAATCTTAATTTCTGTTTTAGAGTGGTACTGCATCGGGTATAAGTGGGTACCGTAGCGACCCCGTGCTTGAAAAGGAGATAGCTATAAACATCGGCAAGCGTGTTGGGTGTAATATGATTGACTCACAACAACTCGTTGCCTGCCTGAGAACTATTGATCGGTGGGATCTCTTTAATGCACATAATGCAGTATGTATTCTTTTTAGTCTTAGTAATATGAAACTCATCGTAAGTGTGTACTAGAACTAGAAGAATAGTTTTCATTAAATTTGTGTCCAGAGAAGGAACAGCAGATCTATAATTGTAGTCAAGTGGAAAGATTAAGAACCTGACATTTATTTATTTTGAAGTAGTTGGGATGGATTGTGTCTATATACTACATACTTATGTTATCATCGCTTTCCTTTTCCTGTTTCCTTATGCAAAAAAATGAATATTTTTATGATTTAGTAGTCAATTGTCATCACAGCTGTCTTGTGCTCATTTTTAACAGGCAAGCTCGTATGCCGAGTGTTCTTAAGAGGTCTCTTTATAAATATAGGCCTACTTTGTAAGGTAGCTACATAAATGGCATATAAATATTACGATATTTTTGAGTTACGGGGACAAATGTTGAGAAGTTTGCTTGGTCACTTTCCCTTCATTTAGGTCTTTATGTAGTTCAGAAACAGTGCTAAATTAAACATATTTTAAATAATGATTCTTGATTATGCTCAAGAAATCTTTAATTTGGGAGTTATGCTGACAATGCACAATTATATTAATATATTAGCGATTACATATAAGAAATAGAGGAACCAATGCCGCACAAAGAAACACCAATGCCCATTCTTCTTAAACTTTACTATAGTTGACATACCTCTAGGCACAACCCACACTCCACAAGCTTAATACTGCGAGAACTTTGTTTCTCAAAAAAGGACAGCGCACTGCACCTTGTATCTATACTTTGCGACTGTACGTGAGGAGATAGGTTTTCCACTTTATGATAACAGGAATTTCAAAATTTAATGAAATTTTAACATGTTTGTTACTTAATTTAAAAGGGAAATGGTCTCGACAACTACTTAAAGGAGCGCAAGCCTAAAATTCAACTATTCCCTCCGATGTTTATTTTGAGGGACTAATCTTTGTTTGGGTTTATTAACCCCGTAAGCTTACACTACACTAAAACATTCATACATGCAACTTTACTCGACACGGTAACCCTAACATTGATGTAAAATTATTATCACACGCAATACACACATATTATTTCTAACTGGAATTCCAGTTATTTAAAAGAACTTTTATTAGATGTCCATCGTATAAGCAATACATCGTGCACGCAGTATCACAGTTTTATCTGTTTGTGAAAAAGAAGTTTATATATAATTTTTACTTTCTATATTTTTAGCTGAAACCTGATGGTGTTTACCAAGACTTTAGATCATCATTATATGTATCATATCATATCTTTAAAAGAGTGTCTGTATCACAGATACTCCTATGTCAGTATGTAACAGCCTTGCATTTGTCTATTGGAATTACTGGTATGATTAATATTTAAGAATGATTACAACACTTACCCTTTAAAAATCTTACACAGTATTAATCTCTTTTAATAGAATGGACAACGTGTACATCCGAATTTGGATGGAATATTCATAACAGAGTCTCCTGTGATATCTCTAGCGAGAGGGGCCTTCAAAGAGTGTCCCATACTTGCGGGCTTCAACAAAGATGAAGGAACCTTAGATGCTTACAGCTATTTCAATTCTCCAGAAATAAAGAATTCTGACGAACCACCATTTATTGACAGCGAAGAATTCGAAAGGGTAAAAGATTTGTTTTAATTTTACATGAATAGTGACACTTCAAAACTTAGTTACATCATGGTGTTGGGTGATCTGTTTATTTGTACTTGTTGCGGGGAGCCGTAAACTAGTGCTAGAAGTATATGTGCAAACAAATTAATTTGAAACATTTTTTAGAGGATGCAACCCTTTCCCCTGGTATTTGATGCAAAGATCGGTAAAGGAAATTACAATTTAGCGAGGGAGGACGGAAGGTATATGTAAAACGTAGCTATACACCGTGTTTATGATGTTGTATGCAAAGAGGAAGTGAAAATATCACACCTGCATCCCTCTCCATCATACTGTCATACTGGTTTTCCTATTCTTATAATTTGGACAATGTCATATGATATTGATTTGATGGCAATCGGATCTTCGGATGATATCTTCCTCCTGTGGTGTAATATTTAAATATTTAGGGACACTTTAAGAGGGTTGGAACACCTAGGTGTGTGCTCAGTCACATACTTACTATCACAAATGTAGCAACGACGACAATGAAACATGGTATATAAATGCGGAAAACATATTAACCATCGGTCTAATTGTACGACATACTTAGCCTATTGCATGACGTTACAAAAAGTTTTGGAACTAAACTGCTCGATGGTGTGACATGCAAAAGCCTTTTAATTTGTGTTGGAAGATAATACAATGAAACGCATTACAATGTGCAGCAGACCATGCAGACACATGAATAAGAATACGATTGGAAATTGACATTCTTTTAATTTGCTGTTTTTCAGATTTTTGCCAATTTCTTTAACAACTTAGAAAGTTTAGATCTGCTCGGAAATAGGCTCTTTTACATACATATATATATGCTCTTCATTTGTTTATTCCCCGCAAAATACCATGCCATCTGCTCCGGTTCTGGTAACTACTTGCGCTTCTCTTCAAAACAGCCCACTTTATGAATATTTGTCACATTTACCAAATTTAAAGTTCAAAAATGAAAATAATATGTATTGAGTACGGTAATTAGTGATTCTAAACACAGATATGTTTCTTTACAACACTGATTAAAAAGAATAATCTGCAATTACCAATCATGCTTTCGACTGATACAATTTGCAATATATCATAATTTTACACTTTATTAGTTTGAAATTTTAGACTCTATTAAGTTTAATTATCTTACATAGCGCACTACCATAGAAATGCTCAGTTGAGCTTTACATCGTAAAATAGACAAGATAAAAAAACCCTTTAAGTAGATAAGCCTATACCCATAATATATAGAACAACAAAAAATAACAATACTGATGTGCGAACAATCATGACAAATAGGAGATGATTAGTTAACCTAATAATAATAATAATAATAATAATACATTTTTATATAGCGCATTATACCAAACGGTCTCAATGCGCTTTACATAAACAAATATAACATGAGAAAACCTTCAGATACAAACAGTAAGAGAACAAAAAACCATACTTAAAAAGATACAAGCAGGATAAAGTTACAAGGTCAATGAGGGAACTCATGAAAGGTGTGTTTCAATACACTCTTAAAAATATCTAAAGTAGGGGAATTTCTGATGTAGATTGGGAGAATGTTCCAGAGTTTGGGGGCTGCAGATTGAAAAGAACGTTTACCGTAAGTCTTGGTGTTAATTTTTGGCGGCTTTAGGAGAATAGCACTGTTAGATCTGAGTGAGCGAGTTGGTAATTGTAAGGTGAGTAAGTTGGAAATATGATTTGGAGCAAGACCATGGATGGCTTTGTATGTGAGGGTGAGAAGCTTGTAGTTTATTCTTTCACATATAGGAAGCCAACAAATGGGAAGATTAAACTGTTAAAGGAATATTACCATGATTTTTATTTTCATATAAATGATAGAGGACAATGACAGAAACAATTTGGTGTAAAAATCATGTGGATATGTTTTTCCATTTAAGAGTTATTGCATTTCAAAGATTACGCGAGTGTGTTGAAAAATGACCTTACAGTTTACATTGTGATGGCATAAAGGCAAATTCAAAACATTTTTTGTGTATTTTTTTTTTTGAAAATTAATTGCCTCTTCCTACATCGGGAGAAGCCTGGACTTTTGCTGTAATAAAAAATACACCAAAATTGAGCTTCGTATTCATTACACGATCCATTGAGGCCGCCATTTTAAGTAATGATAACGTTAAGTCAATGGTGGTTTTTAATGAGAACGCATTTTTGAAAGAAAAAACCGATATCAAATGATTATTCATTAGATTTTACAGCGGACATTTCAAATTCACCGTAGATTTTGCGATAAAATATAAAAGACTTTCGTTGACGGGTCGTTGACTTTTTGAACAGCCCTCCCGACACGTGTTTATGTGTTGGCTTAGTCATTGCTGATACCATGTACATGCATCATACGTTACATTATACAAATACTACCGTACCGTTCTTTTAGTAAAATTCTCATTGAGATAACGTTATCACAAATTTAAATGGCAGCCACCATGGATCATAATGAATGCGAAGCTCCAAGTTTTGTGTATCTTCTTATTACACCAAAAGTCCCAGATTCTCACGGACTGTCCAAAATTACTGGACGCATTTTTTGTGATGATATGGGGTATAACATACACTTGATAAGAACGTGATTTTTCCATCTGTTCATTATCCTTACACTTCAAGTAAAATAATTTTGTTTTGTTTTATAGAAATAAGTAAGAATTGTCTCGAATCTGCCTTTATGACATCACATTTTACACTGAGAGATCACTTTCCAACACACTCAAGCAATCTTTTAAATGCAAAAACTCCTAAACGGAAAAAGATATCAACATGGCTTTTACACCAGAAGATTTCTTTAATAGTCCTCTACCATCTGATCATATGAAAATGAAAATTTACGGAAATTATTCCTTTCAGTGAAAGCTGAGTGAAAGCTTTGACTGACTTTTAAAGGATGCAATCGAAGATTATGCTATAAGTTTGGTCCCGCAAAAGCAAATGCCCTTTTCCCTAATTTTGAACCCTCCCACATTTATCAAACAAAAATTTACTTTATCAGTCTGTGTCTTAGTATACCAATTAAGAGGAATTCAGTTTTGCTATCGTTCATCTCATGACCCCGGCTCACCACCACTAGAGATCGTGACGTCATTCGCCCTATACTACGTATAGGCTTCAGCCTATATGAAATATAGGCCAATTGACGTCACGCTTTTTGCCACCACCTTCTGAGTTCTAAGCGTGCATTGAGAGCAACGTGACTTCCGTATCTTTTCTCTAAAACTTTTTATTTCGTTCTACATTTTACTTCCGCTTTTCACCTTAAATTTTGTTTCATTCTTCCTTTCTGAGATTCCCATTCTGTGGATGGGCGTCTGCTTTCGGTAAGATCGTTTCTTTTGTTTTCCTCCCATTTTGTCCAGACCTTCATGCCCTTTTCGATACTATACAGTGGTTCCGCGATTTTTTTCTCGTTGCTTTGGGTCTCTTGGCCCATGTTTTTTTTCCCTTTCATCATGACAAAACGCTTGTACCTTGGCCTTCACCCTTCCTCCCCTCCCCGTGACCCATCTGCTACCTCCATTGACCATTCTTCAGCCCCAATCCCCAAAATTATAATAATACATGCCACCAACAAACAAGAAAGCTTTAAAAAAGTTTCCCCTTTCCTCATACACAAAGCGCTCTACGGCCTTGTCGGTACCCGGTACCCTCCCCAAGGTCTCTACTCTTAGATCCGGCGATCTCCTGGTGCACTACGCTAGGGACACTTAAGCCACCACTCTTCTCTCCACCAAAATTCTAGCAAATACTGGTATTGACATTACAGTCACCCCCACCGTTCCCTGAACTCCAGCAAAGGTGTCATAAAAACCAGAGACCTAGCTTATTTGACCGATGATGACCTCGTAGAGGAACTACCTAGCCAACACGTTAATGAAGCCCGTCGTCTCGTTCTCAAGAGAGACGGAGCCGAAACTCCCACCAATACCATCTTCCTTCTTTCGCCACACCAACTCTTCCCTCCCACATCATTGCCGGCTACCTGAAAATTCCAGTCGCCCCTTACATTCTCAACCCTCTTTGTTGTATTAATTGTTAGAGGTATGGCCATGGAAAAAAAACTCCTGCCGCAGCCAAACGCGCTGTGGTAACTGGATCCCCAGACTATGACAACACCTCCTGAACCAATCACCCAGCCAACCATTCCTCCTTCTCCAAAGACTGCCCCACCTGGCTTCAGGAAAAACAAATAACTAAACTTAAAACCGTTAACCCCAACATAACTTACCCAGAGGCCAGAAAACAATTCCTCGCTTCCCTCCAAACCAAGCCTTCCTACTCGAGCGCAGTCTCTTTCAATACCAATACCGCCCCCCCCCTAACACAACTAAAAATGACTTGCATGCCCAAACCGACATTACCTGGCTCTTCTTACCCAGTCCTAAGCCCATCGCCATTGCCAACAACCCAGCCACACCCAATACCCAAACCACCTTACCACCACTTCTCTCCTCAACCTGCCTTCCTTCTCTAAAGCCCCCGCCGTCCCCTACACCAACACCTCTAATACCATCATACATCAAACTAAAACCAACCAGGCTAACAATTAACACACCAACAAACTAACCAATAAACAACAAAATCAACAAACAACCAATCAACAAACAACCAATCAACAAACAACCAATCAACAAACAGCCCACTACCCAAACCCACATGTATGACACTGAAGAGAATATGGATTGTTCGATTACCGAACACACCGATCATACTTTTCGTCCAACTTTCAAAAATAATTGCTCCCAAAGAAGCAGATCCAAAGAAAAAACAAGCCAACTCAGACCCACCAGATGTTCCTCCAGATAACCCCCTGCCTCCTTATGGCGTGCACCACAAACAAATACAATAACACCCACAACAATATACAATGGAACATCAGAAGCCTTAAGGCTAATTCAAAAGAAGTCGTCCTACTGGTCACCACCTTCAACCCAGTCATCTTCTGCCTACAATAAACCTTCTTAAAACCACTGACCATTACTCTCCCAATAACTTTACTTGCTACTATAAACTTCAAGTGGACGCTGACAGGGCCTGTTGGGGCGTCTCCATTCTCGTTAGACACGATATTGCACACAGCTCAGTTCATGTGAACACCGACCTTCCGGTCATCTGTATATCTATCTCCCTCCACAAAACCATCACTCTTTGCAATATCTATCACCCCCTCAACGCCAACGTTTAACCAACCAAGCCTTAACAACCTCATCTCTCGGCTTCCCACCCCGTTCATCCTTTTTGGTGACTTCAACGCCCACAACCCCCTGTGGGCTCCAACACCATCACCCCCAGAGGCAAGCTCGTTGAAAACACTCTTCGACAGCACAGCTTGTCCTTGCTCAACACTAACTCCCCGACCTACCTTCATCCTGCCACAGGCTTCTCACCTGTATTGACCTGTCTATCTGTTCCCATAAGCTCCTCCTTGATTTTAACTGGAAGGTCACAGCTGATCTCTGTGGTAGTGACCATTACCCTCTTCTTATTCACTCCAACCTATAAACCCCCACCGACCACACCCCCTATTGGAACCTCGAGAAAGCCAACTGGTCCCTTTTTGAAACCCTCTGCGACTCACACCTCTACCCCCTCTTGGATCAATGATCCCCACCTGTTCTAGCATCCTTCAAAACCTCCAAACCATTCCCAAAACCTCCAAACCTCCTAACCCCCTCTCTAACCCCTGGTTCACTGATGACTGCAAAATCGCCATCAAGAATAGGAATAGGGCCCTCAGGAACCTAAAAACTAACCCAACCACCCACAACCTCAACCTCTTTCGCATCAGCCGAGCCAAAGCCAGGCGCACTATTAAGGACAGTAAAACCAACACTTGGAACGACTTCATCTCTTCTCTCACCACCAACACCCCTACTAACAAGATTTGAAAAATGGTTAACAGCTTCCACGGCAGGGTGAGCAAGTCTCCCATCTCCCATCTCTCTTGGAGTGGTAACCTTCTCACCACAAAAAAGACATCGTTAACCACCTCGCTGCCTCTTTCAGCAACATCTCGTCCCCGGCCAACTACCCCAATGCTTTCAAAGCCAATAAAGCTCACGATGAAACCAGAGTATCACCTTTCCCTCCAACAACACCGAGAGCTATAAGATCATTCGTGTCAAGCTTGACTACGGCAATATTGTCTACTGTGTCGCTCACAGTTCGCACCTCAATCACATCAACACCATCCAAACTAAAGCCCTCAGGCTTTGTCTGGGTGCCTACAGGACCTCCCCAATCACCAGCCTTCATGTTGAAGCCAACGAACCCCCCTTCTTGCTAAGGTGTAAAAAGCTTAGCCTCTCCTATGCTTTTAGAACCCTCACCAACACCAAGAACCCTATTTACAACCTCATTAGATACCCCAATTTCTCCACCCTCTTTGATAGGACTAAAACCCTACCCCCTCCCTTCAGCTTACGCATCAAATCAGACCTTCTCTATCTCGGCATTAATCCCACAACTCTCAGCACTTTCTCCTGACCCACTTTTCCTCCCTGGGCCAACCCCTCCTTACTATCCACCTGGACCTCTCCACTCATCACAAAACCCAAACCCACCCTAACCTCTTCATCAACCTCCACAACCAAATCGAAGACCAACTCTCAAACTATACCTCCATTTATACTGATGGCTCCAAGGAAGGCGACAAGACAGCTGCTACCGCCGTCATCCAAGACATCACCCTCAGTAGCAGGCTTCTCGACTACTAATCCATTTCCCTGGCCGAGGCCAAGGCCATCCTTCTCGCCCTCAACTTTATTGAATACTCTCCGCTCAGCCACTTTGCCATCTTCTCTGACTCCAAGGCTGTCCTTACTTCATTAATCAATGTTAAATGGGATAACCCCACACCTCACCTCATCCTCCGTAAACTCCTTCGCACCCCTCAGTAGGAAACATATTCTTTTCTTCTGGATACCCAGCCATGTTGGCATCCCTGGCAATAACAGGGCTGATGCAGCTGCAAAGCTTGCCCTCACCCTTCCTCCAACCTCTTTTCCCAAAACTCTTTCTGACATCAAACCGCTTGTCACTTCCCTTATTCGTAGCCGCTGGCAAACCTCATGGGACTCCCAAATTAATAACAAACTCCACGTCATCCAGCACGCCATTCCGATCAAACCCACCACTCACAACCTATCCCGTGTCGACAACGTCCACATTACCCGCCTTAGAATAGGTCACACCCACCTCACTCCCCCACCTCCTTACTGGCTCCCCCCTCCAACTCCTCTGCAATAATTGCCATTGCACCCTCACATTCTCCTTGCTTGCCCCTGTACAACCTTCCCAGAGCTTCCCTCGCTGCCCACAACTCAGTAGCCGAGCTCTTTAAAAAAAACACCATTTGGATAAAATCATCTCCTTCCTTCATCATGCTTCCGTTTGCCTGTCTACAAGCATGTGTAGTCCTCCTTCCCCATCCCTTGTCTCTCTTTCTCTACATTATTTTTTCCACCCATATACTTCCTCTCTCGATCCCAGCTTTCTAGTTTTAAGTTCTCGTGTTTCTCTCAATCTCCCCCTGTTTACCCTTCTTCCTACTTCTGAAATGATCTAACCTCTTAAGCACGATTTGACCCTTGCTGTTGTGATGCTGTTAAACTCTCATCAAACAAACAAACCACCTTCTGACATTACATATACGATCTTGTATCGCAATCTCTTGTTGATTAATGCTTTATTTGAAAACTGTGTACAACTGATGATCATCATCGTATCCTTCAATTCCAATTTTGTGGCGATTTATAATATTGACAAGCGAAAATGCATCCACGACAAAAGTCTTGTGGCATTCCGACTTCCAAATTGAAAGGTTGTGAGACCTGTTTCCTAATAAGTATTCTTTGTTGTCTGTTTTGGAGATAAGAGCTGATCCATTTCAGAACAGAATCACCAGTGTGAGTAAGCTATGGTGTAAAACAAGATCGAAAGCTGCGCTTAAATCTAGTGATACGCGTAGCCTCACTTGTTTGTCCATTGCTATCACAATATCGGAGTGCAGTTTAGTTAGTAACGTTTCTGTTGAAAGGTACTGTCTGAAAGCCGATGATGATAATCAGGCAATCAGGAAGAGCCAACTTCAAGAGGGTATTGTTTGAGTTGATGCGAGGCATAATTTGCTTAATCACAACTTTTTTCAACATGTTTAGAAACGAAAGATAAGTTGCTGACTAATTCTTAAAAGCAAGATCAAGCCCAGGTTTCATTTAAGAGCAGTATAACCAACGCGATTTTCTATTCATTGAGAAAATATTTGAATTGAGAGATGTATTGACCATTCTAGTGACTGACTGAAGAAGTGTTTTAATAGACCAGTTGGTAATGGATCCAAAAAACAAGACTTGTTATTATTCTCCAAAATAAGTTTTTTAATTTCGGACACTGTGACTTGTTTAATTTCCCTCGGAGATCCAGATATAACACGAGCTGAAATTACAATGTCATCAAGAATTTTCAATGACCTCTGTTGCTCGATTTCAGACATGAAGTCAATTATCTGATTATTTTGCTGTTGAAAAATTCACCAAAAGTATTTACCAGTTCAGAGTCATTTTCATAGTATCATGTACAGGATTTCAATAGTTTCTGTTCAAAAGAGAATTGACGACTTTTTATGATTTTTTGGGGTCGCGATTTGCTTCCACGACTTGTTAAGTGTGGTAATCATCTTTACATTTAATAAAATAAGAGTGAAGTTATATAAGTTTCTAGCCTTTCTGTACTCCTCATTTAATTGCGGGTGTTGTAGTACATCTTTTCCTGTTTTTTTTTTTATTCTTTCAGTTCCAGAATGAACAATGCAATCTTTGATCTAACTACTATAGTTTTAGTAATTAATGGTGCGTATGCTCATTCATCAGCCTACGAAGTTGGGAATCATTAGTGTGCACCAAGCTATAGGTCATTGCAATTTTTGTCATCATTAGCAAGAAGAGCCAGAACATCCAAGAAATTAGGCATATTAATTGACTTAAACTTCTGATAGGATATTTCCACAATATACTAACACTAAATTAAATTGCACTGTCAGGTCCTGGAAGCGTTCCTCGCACCACGTGATCTCAACAATGCTCTAATCAAACGAGCGATTAAACAGGAGTATCTGGACTGGTCTAACGTAAACGATCCTGCCACCGACTATTTTCAACCTTATGTCAATTTCGCCACTGATGGGCACTTTGGTTGTCTGACGCTCCAAATGGTGAAAGCTCACGCAGCTAAGAAAAACCAACCAGTGTATCTGTATTTCATGACCCATGAACCCACACAGTAAGTTTCTTTCTTTTTGCATCAAAATTGATTTGGATTAAAATAGGTGTCAAATAATCTCAATCCTGCTCAATGGACATAAACTAAATAGCACAAGCCAGTGATACCTGATTTCTTCAATTCATAGGAGGCCTTAGCAGTTGCTCCATTAATATATCAGCAGTCAAAGTCATTCTTATCCAAACCAAGTTGCCTTTGATAAAGGAATATCATTGTAAGTGCAAATATCTTCGGATAGTGTTGCAGTTGGTCAATCTTTATTCAAGAACAACGGTGCTGTTTTTGAACGCGTTTGAGAATGAGAATAAAAATGCCACCTTCAATAAGTTTGTTTATACTGGACTGCCTTAAGCCAGAGTTGCCCACATTGTTACTTATATGTAATAATTATACTTTTGTTCTGATGATGTATCTGTATAATGTGCAAGATATATGGATGTGCAGGTCTAGAAGAATCACAACAAATGTTCCACTGTGTTGATATCTGCAGCCCAATTTATATGTGGTGTGCGCTGAAGTCAGCCGAAGATATGTCTGCTGCATCCTCTACTCCAATAGTTATACTTCAAAGAGCACTTTGTGACGTGACCATGAATTTTCCACATCTTAAAACAAAAACGATTCTCAAGCTATACAGCTGTATAGGGACATAATTGGGGTGGTTTGAGGTGGGGGTTGGCGCAGACCACCAAATTTGTACAAACAACTATCACTACCTTCTACCAAAAAGTGCCCAGTTTTATTCAGCCTATTTTTCACCCTCACAAAAAAATATGAAATCTGGATGATTTGAGAAATTAAAGAGACAAATATATATTAAACTTTTTGTATTTTCTAAAATGCACAGTTCTTACTTCAAGATTGGCGACGTTGGTCCAGGGTGGATGGGAGCCTCCCACGCGGAAGATATCCCCTTTGTTTTTGGTTGGGGTTTCATTCCTCAAGCTTTAACATTTCATAGCATGACGAGGGATGAAAAAAGACTGTCGGTGAAATTCATGAAATTTTGGACAAATTTTGTTAAAACTGGGTAAGTTTTAAGACGTTTACAAGAGATTTTTGAACTTGCACCTTATTAATGAGTACTCATAAGATACAAACGCACATGGAAGATAATCTTTTGATAGCTTTACTTATACTTTTATGCATATATATATATATATATATATATATATATATATATATATATATATATATATATATATATATATATATATATATATATATATATATATATATATATATATATATATATACATATATATATATATATATATATATATATATATATATATATATATATATATATATATATATATATATGTATATATATATATATATATATATATATATATATATGTATATATATATATATATATATATATATATATATATATATATATATATATATATATATATATATATATATATATATATATATATATATATATATATATATATATATATATATATATATATATATATATATATATATATATATATATATATATATATATATATATATATATATATATATATATATATATATATATATATATATATATATATATATATATATATATATATATATATATATATATATATATATATATATATATATATATATATATATATATATATTGATATCATATAAATCAGCAAGCCTTCAAGGAGACATAATTCAAAAATAAACTTGATTTATTAGAGAGGATTAACAACAAACCTAATGCCAAAACTGCATCTTAAATGCTTACTTCATTTTGTGTTGAAATACTACCAATAATCACATCATTTGCCCAATGTGTAGGACACAATAATTTATTTCTTTATAATTCTTCTTGATATTTTGTGTCCAGTATGTTTTGACATAAGCTTTTAAGTATTTTTTAGTATCACGTACAAATAAAATAAAAAATGGGAATATGACTTATAATTATTACTTTTATCATAACAATGGAGGATATAACAATGAAGGAAAAAGTTTCATGTGTTCTTTAATCATTTCATTGATTGTCAGCAGGTAGCATTTGTGTGACACCTTGAGAAATACTGTATTATTTTCTTTTTATCAAATCATGCATATAATTCTTCACTCTTTCCGAAGGAACCCGAGTCAGTCTGATCCCGAATCAATGCCAGTGTCATCAGGACCAAACTTTTGGCCTGTTTATTCAGTAATGCACGAGACGTACAAAGAGCTCTCTTTTGAATTGCCTGTCCAAAGAAAAGGACTGAGATCAGATGAGTGTGCCCTCTGGTCTGGATTTATTCCCGATCTTGATGACTACACTTACACTTGTATGTATATATGAACCAAGAGAATATGTTGCTATGCTTACGTTATGATTAAAGGTTTATTTATAGTAGAAAATGCTTAACATTTTTAATAAGGGGTAGACATAACTGTATAGATATCATGTCCTATGCACAGAATCACTGGCAGGCTGGCAGGGGCGTAACTAGACTTCGAGCGCTGCAGGGAGGGGGGAGGGGGGTGTAAGACAAATTTGCCAGACAAAAACTAGTGGCATCGCCAGACATTTTGGCTTGGGGGAACAGTACTCAAGTACCAAACGCGTCACTGCAAAATAGCATGTATCAGCTTAACGGTCCCCTGCGGCGTATAGGGGCGAAACCTTGGTAGTGGACTGAGGGGCGAAGACCTGGATACTCTGAAAATGTATTGTTTGTTGCCCCAAAATAGCTGAAAATCAATACAAAGTCCAAAAATTGATATTACATTTTTATAATGAAATCTAGATTAGCATTTCTCTGTTTCTAAACATGCAAAAGAGAAATGTCCCCTGAGAATGAGAGAACTGGTATAAAATTGTGGGGTTCATTCAGGGGTGAAGCCTGGTCTGAAGATTTCTTCTCTTTTATGCCTAAAATGGCTGAAAAATCAACATAAACTCAAAAATCTAAGTGTTGATAAGAAGACAATTTTAAATTCTGCTCTTAAAACTCAGATAAGCATGTTAGAGTTAGCATTTCTAAACAGGAGAAGGAGAAATTTCCCCTGAAAATTGAGTCAATCTGGCCAAAATTGTTTGGTTCATGGACGCAGATCTTGTAGGAACCAGGCTGTCAGGGGCGAAGCCCGAGGAAGATTGATAGTTTTTGATGACCAAAAATGGCCCATGATCATCGGGGCGAGGTTCAGGATTGTAAGCGTTGTGTGGCCGAGCATTTTTCATATAAACGTTCCAGTTGCCCAACTCGAGCCCAATCAGTATCATACCGAGTCGATTGGAGATAATTCTGATAACTAGACGATTCGGGCATGATTGAATCTCTGATTTAAACATACATCCAACATCAACATGCCCGAGTAAGTGCTCAAGTGTGATGCTGTCAGCATGCCGAGTTGGCAGTCGGATATGTGCATTTAGTAAAATATTGCCCCAGCAATGCCGTGATGTGGTGGGTGTTACTGATTATTTCTCATAGTAGTTCATAAATATTTAATCGTAAAATGTTGGATTTCTCCCTAGTAACATAATGACGCATTAGTTTAAACACTTGTAACAGCTCAAGTAAAATGTATAGGTCTAACATCTGTTCTACAAACACTTTCAATAACGATATAATGTATGTTATATTGTTTGCGAAGATCAATATATCCCAAACGTTCTTTCCTATTTTAGCCTCACTTGATCAAGTGGAAGCCGACTGGCGTGAGCAGTACTCTGGATGGGGAAAGGATTTAAACGATTGGAGAGCGGAGTTTCAACTCTACAAAAATGAGGATTCATGCGAATGATTTGAGGGAGTAAAGAACGTAATACAAACGGCATACCGGGAAGGACAACTCCTCTAAAGTGGCATGCAGTTTACCCTGGGAAATAGACAAATTTCCTTTATTTTCGGGCCGGGATTGTTTTTTTCACTTTTCGGAACATTTCTTTAATTTTCAGAAAATGTTGGCCAATGCTTCCAAATTTTCTTTCAGTTCACAGATTTAACCAATTTGTAAAAAAAAAAAAGCATGCATCCTATTTTGTCTTCAAATTGGATAAATTCAGATATTTATTTGAGGTCATCGGTAAATATTATATTTTACACCCTAGTCAAAATAGTCTACTAACGCACCTGCATATATATATATATATATATATATATATATATATATATATATATATATATATATATATATATATATATATATATATATATATATATATATATATATATATATATATATATATATATATATATATATATATATATATATATATATATATATATATATATATATATATATATATATATATATATATATATATATATATATATATATATATATATATATATATATATATATATATATATATATATATATATATATATATATATATATATATATATATATATATATATATATATATATATATATATATATATATATATATATATATATATATATATATATATATATATATATATATATATATATATATATATATATATATTGTTCTTGAGTTTTATAATTTGTGTTTATTTTTTTAGATATAATTCAGGAAAGTTATTCTTGAGTTTTAGCATGCAATTTGTGTTTATTTTTTTTTAAATGTAATATATATATATATAAATTATGTGTGTGCATGCATATAGATGTATGTATGTACTATATACATATATATATATATATATATATATATATATATATATATATATATATATATATATATATATATATATATATATATATACATATATATATATATATATATATATATATATATATATATATATATATATATATATATATATTTATATATATATATATATATATATATATATATATATATATATATATATATATATATATATATATATATATATATATATATATACATATATATATATATATAGCAAACACACGCTCAATACCTTAATACATGTAAGTTGATAATTTGTTTCCTTTTTCTTCACAAACTTCTCATATCTTGTATCTGTAGCCTGCCTACGTCTTAGATATATCTTCACATACTATTTTTTATTATTATTATTAATATTATTATTATTATTATTTTTACAATTATTAGTGTTATCATCACTATTATCATTGGGATTATTATCACTATTGTTATTACCACTATTGTTACTATTATCATTATTTGTTTTATTATTACTATTATAACAGAAATTGTACACTATATGTACTTTTTTATGCATACATTCGTACATCCGTAATTTTATCAGCATATTCATTTATTAATTATTAAGAAGATATTACATACTTTTCAATGAATAGGCTTCACTCCACCTTTACCTGTGCTTATCACATTAATCGTATCTCTTACACATTCTCTTGTACATAGCTTATCAAAGACTATTATTGTATCATTTTGTATTTTTTACAGCACCTGATGAAGGCCTAAGGCCGAAAGCTTGAACAAAAACGTAGTAATATTAGGTAACGTCTTCCTCGTTTTTTTTTTAAATCTTACAACTATATATATATATCATAAGATATATATATATATATATATATATATATATATATATATATATATATATATATATATATATATATATATATATATATATATATATATATATATATATATATATATATGTATATATATATATATATATATATATATATATATATATATATATATATATATATATATATATATATATATATCATATATCTTATGATCATGCAGTTAAGCATTTTACCTACAAAATGTAATTACTTTCGAAGGATTCATAAAAAGTAATGTATGAAAGCAAAACAGTGTATATATGTATATGTTTATTTTTGGTATGGGGAGGTTAGCCATAAGTTTGAAACTTTGACCCCCCACACTAGAAACATTTCTTTCATTGTCTATGGGCCAGGAGGCGAAACCCCACAAGATTTATGAAGATTTGTTGTTTGTGATGCCCCAAAATGACCCATTTTAAACGATTATAAACCTGTGTGGGTGGGCATCTATCATATGTATTGTAGTTGACCAACCCGAGCCCAATTAGCATCGTGCCGAGTTAAGCGGAGGTTATTCTGATATATAGACGATTCGGGAATGCTTGAGATGTATCTCTGTCGGATTTAAACAGTACATTCGACATTTTAAATCTCTGCCCAACTAAGAGCCCATATGTGATGTTGCCGAGTCGGGAAGACATGATGCTGATATCTGGACGATTCGGACATGATTGAGATGTATCTTAGACTTAAAAGTACATCCTAAATTTGATCTCTCTGCCCGACTACTGAAGCCCCCAGATATGGTGTTGTCAGCATCATGCTGATTCGGCTGTCCGGAGGATATGATTCTGATATCTAGCTGCCGGGCATGACTGAGATTATACTCTGATGCAAGTACATCCTACATTCTACACCTTTGCCCGACAACTCGGTATCTGATGGTCAACTGCAAGAGTAGCGTAGCCCTTTTTAACATACTAATTGGGGGAAATTCCCCCACCCCTTTTGATTGCCGCCCCCCCTCCTCTCCACTGGTGAGGTTTTGACCCTAGAAAAATATCCCTAAAAAATGAATATATTGAAATAATAAATGATAAATCAATATCGTCAACTTAATAGTCAACATAGTGTAACTTTAATTTCGGAAAATTTTCTCTTTTTTGAAAGTTTTTTACCATTTTGGAGAATTTCCTTCCTTTTTTGATTAGTTCAATAGAGTCGGTGCTTATCCCGGTTTCCGTGGCGCAAGCGGATGAGAGTACACGACTCCCCCAGGATGAGAAACCAGTCCATCGAAGATTACTCCCCAGCAGAGCCAATTTACAACTGAGTGGACCGAAGCAAGTAAAGTGCTTTGCTCAAGGACACAATGCAGCGCTCATGATGGGTATCAAACCCTGTACCTTTCGAATTCGAGTATGACTCTTTAACCACTGAAACACTGCACTTCTCATTTTTGTGAAATTTGCTTTAATTCATGATTGTCGGGAAATTTCCTACATTTTCTGGATTTTTTTTCTTCAATTTTTGAAAGTTTCTTCAATTTCTATAAAACATTTTCTTCCTTTTTTGTGAAAATTGCACTCATTTTTTCAAAAATTTGCCTAATTTTTATGAAATTTTCTTCGATTTTCGCAGTTTTCTTAAATTTACGGGAAATTTCCCTAATTTTCGTAAAATTTCCTTAATTTTCGTGAAATTTGCTTTAATTCTGGACAAATTTCCTTCCTTTTCTATAAATTTTCTGAAATTTGTTGGAAGTTTTCTTTAATTTCGGGAAGCTAACTTATTTCTCTAATTTTTTTCTTCAATTTTTGGGAAATTTTCTTTAATTTTGGGAACGGAAAATTTTCTTAAAGTTTCGAATAATTTTACGAACTCCCTTTTTAAAATAGTTTTTGGACATCAGAGACCCGTATATATTTTCTGTTTGTTGAGACGAATATTTGCCCACCCCCATGTCAAATATCTTCCTACGCCGTTGACTTGATAAATTGTGTGAAGATGATATATCCCTTCTGTATGTTTTTCCTCCCACTCCAGGTTTCTATGTGGAGTGGGGAGGGGGAGGACCTTGTACGGCCATGAAGATAACAACAAATTATCAGAAATTTCACGAAAATTGAGGACAACTTCTCAAATATTGAAGAAAATGAAACAAATTGCATGAAACTTCAAGCAGATTTCACGAAAATGAAAGAAATGTCACGAAAATTTAGGGAAATTTCCAGAAAATGGAAGAAATTGCACAAAATGTAATGCAGATTTCACAAAAAGTGAAGACAACTTTTAAAAATTCCAGAAAATGAAGGAAAATTGAAGCAGGTTTCACGAAAATGAAGGAAATTTCCAGAAAATTAAAGGAAATTTCCAGGAAATCAAAGACAACTTGTCCACAATGGAAGATTTTCTCCCAAAATGAATGAAATTGCACAAAATTGAAGCAAACTTTACGAAAATGAAAAAAACCTTTTCGAAAAGTGAAAAAAATTCCCGAAAATTGATAGAAACTTCTCGAAGAAAATTTCACGAAAATAAAAGAAATTGCACAAAAATTGAAGCAAATTTCCTCAACATTATGCCATTAAATATGATTAGACTCGTCAAAATCAATTCGTTATAAATTTCATTATTGGGGGACCAAAGTGGTACTTGCCCGCCCCTTTTCCCCCCTTCCCGACAGTAAAAGTTTGTTTGGGGGCCTTGGCACCATGGCCCCCGGTTCCTACGCCCTTACTTGTACTCATGGGCGAAGCCTTCGAAGGGGTCCAGGGCTGCAGGGACGGAAGCCCTGGAAGTTACATAGAATTTTTGTTTTTGATGTCTGAAAAATGATTTCAAATCAACACAAAGTTCCAAAATGTAAGTGATGAAAAGAGGACAGAGAACTAGGTAAGCATTTGGTTTACTATTTCTAAACAGGCATAGATAGGACAGGATGGAGAAATTTCTCCTGAAATTAAGAAAACTCGTGCAAAACTGAGGGGCTCATGGACTAATCCCTGGTCTCAAGATTTCTTGTTTTTGATATTCCCAAATAGCTGAAAAGCAACGCAAACTTCCCAAATGTAAATCGTTGGGTCCGGGGGCAAAGCAAGTGTAGGAATCCAGGAGAAGAAGTCCCGTTTAATGGCCCCTTGGACGGACCCATGGGGTGAAGCCCTAGAACACTCTGAAGATTTATTGTCTTTGATGTCCCAAAATGTCTAAAAATTAACACAAACTGATCAATCTCAGAAAATTAACACAAACTGATACAGTTATAATTTCTAAATTTGCCCTAAAAATTGAGAAAATTCGGGCAAAATTGTGGGGCTCATGGGTGAAGTCTTGGTCTAAAGTTGTGTTTTCCCCAGAAGGGCTTAAAATCAACACAAAAACCAAAATGTAATTCATGAAGAGAAGAAAAAAACAAATTCTACTCGGATAAGCATTTGGATTACCATTAACACTGTCAGGCAGAAGAGAAATTTCCCCTAAAAATTTGTCCACAACTTGAATATTGAGATTTATGGATGCAGCTTGATAGGATCCAAGGGGCGAATCACCTGGGAGATTTCTAGTTTTTGATGTTTTGTATGAAGAATAATACACAGTAGGTATGAAGAAATGGAATGGATGTAATATATTTTAGGTAAGAGACTTTATATATCAACTAAAAGCACTGAGAAAATAGCATATCAGTACGTTTTTAATTGTATATATTAAAGATTTTGTTTTTGTCGAAAATTTCGTTTTTAAATAACAGAGGATTAAGTGATGAAATTAGGTATATTAAGGTAAAATGATGATATTCTGAACAAAGTAGGGAGCTTTGTAATTTTAAGAATTTATTTTATGGTATGGGAAATGATGGTTTTATGTGTCACTCAATAGCGGCTTTGTTCAATGTTTGGGCAAAAGATTAATTTGAAAATTGCCAAAAACCAAGTATCTGTGGAGCACAGTTATATTTTTGTAAGTCACAGACTGATAGACTGATAGAGATATATTTCAAAACAAATATTTTGAAATACACAAGAGTGCTAATGAGGACCACACAGAAAATTAGCCCGTAAAAAGGGCATACGCCCGATTGTTACAAATCTATCAAAAATTTCGTAATTGATGTTGCTGAAAAATGTCAAGTATTAAACGGATCGTTTTGCTAAGAAAACAAAATCGCCAAAGCTGTATTTCACGGAAAAAATGAGCCGCTCTCGGAAACTGGATGAGCACATCAAGAGGAATCTTTTACGCGTTTTGCCGAAATTGTGCCTACTCACGGCAAAAGGGTCATATCATGTGAACCTTACGATAAATGAATGGAGAGCCTTTTGCGTCTTTCATAGATACAAAATGCGAGGACATGTTTAACAAGCAATATACGAGGTATTTTCTTCACATAACTTGGATCTGCAACTTTTAACATTCACTTGCAGCATTGAAATGGGGTACAAGTGGTATAGAAAAAAGGGTCTAATACTTTTGTACATGATTGTAGCAGTCTAGACGATTCTGGCATGATTGAGATGCATCTCTAATTTAAACAGAACATACAGACATCCAAAATTTTAAATCTCTGCCCGATTAAGTGCCCATGTATGATGTTGTCAGCATGATGCAGAGTCAGCTGATTCTGATGTAACGATTCAGAACGATTGATATGTATCTCCGATTTAAACAGTACATCTGACATTTTACTCTCTGCCCGACTAAGTGCCAAAGTATGATGCTGTCAGCATCATGTGCTGCGAGTCGGCGGTCGAGAGGATATGATTCGGATTACTGGCGTAGCTAGGATTTTGGGGGCAACCATGAGCGGCGAGAGGTATTTTTTGTTAGGGAAGGGGGAGGGGGGGTGGTGTAACGGAAAGTATGTCGCCCTAAGGCGACATTGCTTTGCCCGTAGCGCAATTTTTTTGGGGGAAATTGTGAGGTTCATGGACGAAGCCCTGGTCTGAACATTTCTTGTTTTTGATGCCCCCAAATGGCGGGAATATCAACGCAAAGTTCCAAAATGTAAATCGTAGGGTCTCTGGGGCAAAGCAAGAGTAGGGATCCAGGTGAAGAAGTCTCGCTTAATGACCCCTTGGAAGAGGTTCATGAGGCGAAGCTCCCGAAAACTCTGAAGTTTTAATGATTTTGATGCCCCGAAATGTCTCAAAATTAACACAAACTAATAAATTTCGGAAAAGTGATGATAAAAAAACAAAATTTAAATTTTCATCTTGAAATCTATAAAAAGAAAACAATTTAAATTCTAATGTTAGAATTTCATAAGTATATGGGTTAACATTTCTAAACAAGCAGACAATAAATTTTCCTCTGAAAAAACCATATCAATTAGTTAATTTTCTTACAATTTTGTTTCAATGGTCCATTTGTTTCTCGACAAAATAGTCAAAATTGGAATTTCCCGACGAAAATTATTCTAGAGGATGTAACACCCCTCCTTCATCACACCCCTTTAAGTTACGCCCCTGGGCCCAGGGCCCCCTTAAGGGCCCCGATTGGGTCCCGAAGGCAGGGCAATAGAGGTAGAATAAGGCATCTCGCTTAAAGCGTCGATCCAACTCAGCAAGAGGTAGATCCAAAGTATGGAAGTATTGCTGTCTGAGGCATTCTTCGAAAAGGATGAACTTTAAGTGATTCTGCGTCAGATAATTTCATCTTTTTCTTACAAATCTCTTTGTGTCATGTATGTTGTGAGTCTATAGTCATCTGGATGAGAATGGCTTAATTTGCTCCAGTAAGTTGAAGATCTTATTTAAAACAAATATCATGTGTCTTTATTTTTACGGATACATTTGTAAGTTCAAAGTTGGGGGAGGAATGGGGACGGGGAAAATGGCAAATACTCACTTCTGATAACTTTCGGGCCATCCTTCCCCCCCCCCTTTCCCCGACCCTGCTGCTGGTGCCGCCCCTGCTTCCGGTGCTTGCAATGGTGAATGTCAGTAAAAGTCTTTACAAATATGCCCTGTCAATAACATTCGAAAATTGAGTGATATGTATGTTCCTATATGAGAAATATTAAATCTGAGAGTTCCATAAGTAGCCGCACAGGCGTACGGTACGGGGTGCGGGAGAAAATGCAGCCCTCTTCCATGCGGGCAGCATATACGCAATTTTTCGGGCAAATTTTTTGACATTTTTTGTTCTATAGATAAACGTACAAAAGTAGTTAAATTGAGTAGATTAATTAAACATGAACGGGAGAATTGAAAATTCAGATTCTAACTTTGCGTTTTTGATTCACTTTTTAAGATTATAGTAAAAATACCATGTTGGACAGATGTGTTGAAAATTTATCATTATCGATAGGTTTTATTTCATGATATATGCATATGGCGAGAATACTGAATTGTTTTAAAATTCGTTGCTGACAGCGTACGAATTATCTGATAAGAAAGTAACGCACCAGAACCACGAAACTTAATATGTGCAAGCACGGCGGGTTGGTAGGCAGTCAATGCATCATAGAATTTCAGAGAGCATCAAGGAATGGCGTAGCTAAAGGGAGAAGATCCCCCTCCCCTCCCCCTTCCCCCTCCTTAGCCGGAAATTTCCAAAAATTCGGAGAATTTGCACAATTCATTTGCAGTCGAGTAACCATTTCTGAATCTGAATCTCTGAGAATTTAAGACAAAATTGCCCTTCCCCCTCCCCCTCCCTTCTTATTTCCCCCATTGAAAATACTTTATGAGTAGCCGTGAATTGATCAAGTGGTGAATGTTTGGATCAACAAGTCCCTGTTTGGATGGAAATATTAGCAATTCTCTTTAGTGGGTGGCCGCGCAGAGCATGCAGTAGATTAATTATTTCCTTTAGCGCCCTCTTTCCTATATGTTGTGAAATCAGTACCAACATGCCTGTAAGCTTTTAACATCTTTACCAATTTTCTTATGTTAAGGATGAAGAAAATATTATGAAATTGATTTGGTTAGATATTTATACTTCTACCGATTCTTCAGAAATGACGATCAAGTGATAAAACATAGTCCCTTTTCCTGTAATGATCCTCAAAACTTTTTATCACTCCTGGACAAATCTTATCGTATTTGTGTGTTAGGCTAAGTGCTTAGGCTGCTGATTTTCTTCACTGGCGCAATCATCATTCAGTCATTTGTAAATAGGCCTAAATGTGATTGTGTTTTTTAATTTTTTATTGCGCAATGGATCTAACGTAAGGCTTAGATATACTTACTTCTAACAGGTAGCTTAACCTCTTTGTTTCATAGCTTGCGAAATTGGAGTGAAATGCCACTGCCAGTGCCAGACAAAAAATACGTTTGGGGCCGAAGGCTCAATATTGACCCGGCTGAAAATTGTTACTTATTACTTGTTACTTATTCGGCTTGGCGTTAGACACGATGTTTGTACCGGTCTTGCCTGCAGCTCTCAGTTCATGGAAGCACGTCGAATAAGTGACACGGCTGAGATGAATAAGTAACGCGCTGAAACGCGTTGGCTGGAATGAATTAGTGGATGCCGCCTTGTTCTTTTCCGTTACTTTTTATTTGGTGTGGCAGGTAAAGGCCTCCGTAATTCTGTACAATTGACAGGATAAATTTGAAACTAAAGTGGCGTCTCCATGGTCATGGCAAGGAGACATTTAGTAGCTCTTATAGTCAGGGTAGGGGCTGTAACTGCTCCTGATCACAGTGTGTTGTAGTAGAATGGGAGAAAAGGGGGATTATATATATATATATATATATATATATATATATATATATATATGTATATATATGTGTGTGTGTGTACAGTGGCGTAGGAACATTTTTTTCTTTGAGGGGGAGGGGGAAGCTTTATTTCTCCAAGGACCTCGACCCCCATCCCCACCCAGAAGGCTCGTTTTTGGCATGGTTTCTTGGGCATGTTTGCCGCTTTGGGCATTTTTCCTCTTTTTTTCCCAAAAAGAATGAGAAAGTGACATTCTTGTTATCTTCTTTTTTAACTCTAACAGACTTGCTAACAGTCATCATGAAAGGCACAAGTTGTGGTTAAGTTGGGGTCCCAAGCCTAGCCAATAAGTGACCGTTTCAAATATAGTAATATGTTTTTATAGGTCTATCACTTTTTACAAAAAGGATTCGATCGTAGACTCCAGACCATGGAGCTAAAAAAGAGACCAGGCGGATACGTAAAAAGAAAACACACGTGTTAGTCTGTAAAACATGTTTATTCAAAATGTCCGAGCTTACATCTATAAAACAACCTTCTTTGACATATCTGAGCATGAAGGACGCTGTTTTCAGGTATATCGCGTCAGCCCATGGGATCAATTTAAGTAAGGGTTTGTCCAGCCTATAACAAAACAGTTTTTCTCTATGAAAAAACATTTCTTTCTCTTTATACATGTACAGTTATATTCAAACACTACTGGGAAAAATAATGATGCTGCCCGCACTCAGAGTCTGCGGTAGCACGCAAATGTTACGTTTAATACAGGTTCGATCAGCTCAAAATGATTGTGAGGGTGCTAAGAAGTAAGAAAGTCTACATCTAAATTACATTACCTTTTTAGCAACATAATCGAAGAAATTAGAACATGGCAATATCCTATAAAGTTATATTATTTAAAGTGGGTATAAATAAGTCTTATAAGGGGTTTTTCGTGTATGATTAGTGGGGTGCTAAAGCATAGTTTAGCCTTCCCCGAATTTTGACTGGGGCCTAAAGCCCCCTTCCCGCCTCCTACGCCCTTGTGTATATATATATATCCTATATATATATCCTATATATATATATATATATATATATATATATATATATATATATGTATATATATATATATATATATATTTATTTTTATTTTTTAATATATATATATATATTTTTTTTTTTTTTCTTCTTAAAATTGTACAGGGATGTGTTGGGAAATTTGAAATTCTTTTTTAGTCCATTGCCTTGGAAATAAATTTTGCGCACACGTTGACATAGCTATCACCACATTCCCCAGTTACATATTCTTGCCCCTCCTGGCCTCCAAGTCCCAGTGATGTGTATATATTC
>JAIGNY010000182.1:55000-116343 GCA_020152595.1 Chiridota heheva | reverse complement strand
CACAGTAGTTATTGATCATGCGATTCGAATCGGATGAAAATTTCCGCATCTACCCCTACATGCATGATGACGAAGTTGAACAATTAAGATTAAAGTTATACCTGTATACAGGGACAAGTTCCGGAAATACTGGAAAGCGTAAGATCATTTATTTCTGGACAAAAAAAGCGATATATGTCATGTTTGGGA
Organism: Chiridota heheva; assembly: GCA_020152595.1. Lineage (NCBI taxonomy): Eukaryota > Metazoa > Echinodermata > Holothuroidea > Apodida > Chiridotidae > Chiridota > Chiridota heheva. Next base: position 116,154 of record JAIGNY010000182.1, on the reverse strand, counting down.
TAAATTAGGAAATTTGATATCATTCTTCGTAATAAATTAGTACGTTTAACATGTTTAAGATAACGATTCAAATAAATGGAAAAATAACATCATTTTTGGGAATAATATAACAATTTATACAATTGATGGGAAACTTAAAAAACCCGGATAATTTAAGACCATAATTCCGAAAATTGTGGAAGTTTAATTAACAATACTTTCGAAATAATCGGAAAAATTAGATATTATGACTTGAAAAAAATCGGGAATTTTATAATCTGTTTCGGAACCATAGCAGAAATTAAGATCATGATTTGAAAAAAATCGGGAAATTTACAAACTGATTCGGAAAAATCGGGAAATTTAAGAACCAGATTTGAATAATCATCGGGTAATTTAAGGCCATTACTCGGAAAAATTGGGAAGTTTAATAACAGTTTTTGGAACACCTCTTTCAAGAATCCACACGTTTTGCCTAAATTTTTAGACCATTTTGCCCGAAGTTTTCTTCATTTTTAAATATTTCGGGAGGGGGGTGGAGAGGGGAGGGGGGGGGAGGTGACACCTCACACTCCCCGGTCGCGACGCCCCTGAGTCGATAGTGCCGATGTAAGATCTGTGCTGTTTATTCAAAGCAGGTATGACGTCCAATGATGGGCCGCTAGCCTGTCCCTCTGAAGACGTCTTACCTGGATGGGTTTAGATGAGGAGTAGAGACCAAGGCACCTTTGACTTGATTCCAATTATTTATTTTCAAACAAAACAAAGAAAAAGGAAACGAGGTGTAAATTTGAAATATAGCATGTTGATCACAATACTGACTGTTCTCTTACAAACATAATTTAAGTGCGATGATCTTTGTGATTTATTAGAATATTTGGAAGCCGCGTAGACCAGCAGATTTGTGTGTTTTGTTATTTTTGTGTTCTTCTTGTTTCACGCAACGCACGCGTTCAAGACAAGAAAGACAACGAAAGGATCATTTACTTTGTTTAGTATGGGTTGGTCTCCATCTCACCACACAATTCTTACTTTGATAAGTAGTTGACTATTTATATCACTGGTGCAAGTCCGTTTTAGTGAAGTGTGCGCTGGCAAAAGTTGATCATATGAGAAATCTCAATTAAGATAGTGTGGAAACTACGCGCATGATTTTCTTGATCAATAGAAATATACAAGGAGAATTCTGAGCTCCCATGGCGTAACCGTTGTTTTAGCGCGTAAAGTCAACATGTATTTCACTACAATCATATTTTTCCCATTGACTCCAATGATAAGAAATGACAAAAGTCATTCAAAAACTGACGCTTCTATTTTTTTCTTCTTTAAATATGTTTTTGTATTCTTGGTGATATTAAGTCCTTGAACAAAATGAAACTTTGGGCCGATCCTATAATTTTAAGCCGATCTTATAACGTTTGGCCGATCCTATAACGTTTGGCCGATCATATAATGTTTGGCCGATATTATAACGTTAGGCCGATCCTATAACGTTTGGCCGATCCTATAACGTTTGGCCGATCCTATAACGTTTGGCCGATCCTATAACGTTTGGCCCAGCCTACCGTAATTGTTTCATGTCTGGTTTATATATTTGTTGAGCAATAAAATCGCACGACGTTTAGATATTTGCAAATAGTTTGCAAATTTAATAATATGCCTTGTGGATGAGATAGTTTATAGCATTATAGTTTCAAATGTTTAAATTGCCCTGAAATCGGTCCAAAATTCGACTTTTCGTATTAAGACAACATTGGTTTTTTCTCGATGACTTAGCATAACCTTGAATGCAAAAAGTTTAATAATATATTTGTAACAGAAAAAAACTTCGAAGAGACAGTTTTTAAATAAGATGATTCTCATAATTCATTATATTTGCGATTTTGATGACTTTAACAAATGCATATTTGTCAGTAACTCAGTAATCTTCGTTTACATTTCTATGCCTAGACCATATCTACCAATTGCATTTAAACATGCCTTTCAGTTAATCTCAAGCAATCTGCATCCCAGAGAAAGTTTTCTTAGAAGTATTTCTTATAATAACCAGAACCAAAAGGTTTTGTGGTTCCGATGCTTTTTTTTTATATGCTGATTGATTTGCAAGTTTGTATTAGTTGTCATAATATTGCATATAATAGAATACTTGTTTCATTATATTTAGTCGAAGCCACACCCACCATGCAGATAAATAAAAAGTTTGGCAACACTAGCATGTGCACAATAATTAACAACATTATCATAGCCATTATGATGCAAAAACGGTTGCTCATTTATCCTATTTCAAAAAATATTCTCATTGATATTCATGATATCATTAGAGTAGAATTTATGTTAATTCCACACCCATCTGTGTACCATATATTACATAAGTTTGATATACCGTTCACGAAATATGGTGCTTACAATAATTTTTGAGCACTTTCTCATTAAGCCACGCCCACCATGCATATCAATGACATCTGTTAATAACAATACAAATGATATCACCACCACAACCCAATAGAGCATATCTGCATACCATGGGCTATCTGTGTACCACAGATGACATATCGTGTTTACAAGCTCTTTTCAGCAAAATCATATTAAACTCCGCCCACTACACATATGAATAAAATTCAGCATCTTTAAACAAAGAACTCTCACACACACACGCTAGTTCCTTTACAAAAAGTCTAAATCTTATAAAAGTTAATATCTGGGTAAAAAAAGTTTGATCTGCCCAGAGCCAGCCAGATATTAGCCTGATATAAAGAAAACTTGATAAACAAACACAGTTTGATCTGACCAGATCAAGCCAGATACACCCTTGATTAAAATCAATTTGGTATACAAATACAACTTGATTTGGCCAAATAAAGCCAGATATAACCTTGATTAAAGTCAATTTGATATACAAATATATTTTGATCTGGCTAGATAAAGCTATATATAACCATGAATAAAGTCCGTTTGATATACAAATAAAGTTTGATCTGGCCAGATATAGCTAGATATGAAATGGGATATATATGCTGCATTTGATATACACATAAGATTCGATCTGGCCAGATAAAGCCAGGTATAACCTTGATTATTCAATGTAATATACAAATAAAGTTTGATCTGGTCAGACAAAGCCAGATGGATAGTGGATCAAATGCTACGTTTGATATGCAAATACAATTTTATCTGGCCAGACAGCCAGATAAAGGCATTTAAAATTTGGATTAAAGTCAATTTGACAAACAATTAAAGTTTGATCTGGCCAGATGAAGCCAGATAAAAAAGTTGAATAAAGTAAATTTGATATACAAATACAATTTGAACTGGTTAGATCAAACCAGATACAAAATGGATTTAATACTACATTTGATATACAAACAAAGCTTGATCTTGCCAGAAAGCCAGATACAAAAAAAAATTGATCTGACCAGATCAAGCCAAATATAAAATGGATTAAATACTACATTTGATATAAAAATAAACTTTGATCTGGCCAGATCAAGCCAAATATAAAATGGATTAAATACTACATTTGATATAAAAAATAAAGTTTGATCTGGCCAGATAAAGCCAGATACAAGTAATGTTTGATCTGGCCAGATCAAGCCAAATATGAAGTAGATTAAATACTACATTTGTTATACAAATAAAGCCAGATAAAGCCAGATATATCAGATATAACCTTGATAAAAGTCTGTTTCTCTGAACACTATTCGAGAAGAGAAGCGAGAATACGCGGCGTTCACGCACTTTCCTGAACTAATGGATGATGCGCCGTATGGGCAGCTATCCCTAAAGTTAAAGCTCTGATGTTTGTAAAGCGCTCTTGAATGGATGATGCGCCGTATGGGCAGCTATCCCTAAAGTTAAAGCTCTGATGTTTGTAAAGCGCTCTTGAATGGATGATGCGCCGTATGGGCAGCTATCCCTAAAGTTAAAGCTCTGATGTTTGTAAAGCGCTCTTGAATGGATGATGCGCCGTATGGGCAGCTATCCCTAAAGTTAAAGCTCTGATGTTTGTAAAGCGCTCTTGAATGGATGATGCGCCGTATGGGCAGCTATCCCTAAAGTTACAGCTCTGATGTTTGTAAAGCGCTCTTGAATGGATGATGCGCCGTATGGGCAGCTATCCCTAAAGTTAAAGCTCTGATGTTCGTAAAGCGCTCTTGAATGGATGATGCGCCGTATGGGCAGCTATCCCTAAAGTTAAAGCTCTGATGTTCGTAAAGCGCTCTTGAATGTACTTGTATTGTATAGAACGGGAGCTATTTAAAATAATTACTATTATCATTACTATTTCTATATACAAATGAAGTTTTATCTGGCCAGATCAAGCCAAATCAAGCTTGATTTTAAACAGGTAGAGATTTTGCCATGAGTATGTTCCTTTTAATATTCTAAACACTTCATCAAAAAAATCGATCAAAAATTTCCACTTGTTTCTGAGATGTTTACGAAAAAGTGACAAATTAAGCCTCAAGAAACGGCTGCATGGACTACCACTATTAAAAAAGTCGTGTGACGTAAGAAAGAGGACACAGCGAGGCGTATAGTGCATAACTTTCACTGTGACACTGTGTCACATCGACCAAGGCCACTTCAAAACATTAATTTCATTGCATGAGAAATCAGAATATCACTTAATTATCGCTATGCTAGTTTTTTTGTGACATTTTCTTGTGAATAAAAAGGAAATATTGACTCAAATCAGATCCATTATTTCTTTGTGATTGGCGAACTCCACTTGTTACTTTAGGCTGTAAGTACTACTGTATGGTACACAGTAACTTCCACATAACGTTAGTGTTGTATTGTACTACCCTTCACGAAAAAACCAACACGTAATGAGTATACGTTTGGAGAACTAAAATTATGTCGGATTTTTCACATTTTGGGATCGATTTTGTAAGAAAGTGTTTGTGGTGTCTATGAAGGGCATTTGTATCAATTTATGCAATGTAGTTGCTACCTGTTTATATACCTTTGAAGTGTCTCATTCAGTTTTGACTAGGCACTTTGGACAAATGAAAGTCTTTCATGCAATTCAGAGCTGGCTCACGAATACCACAAATTAGTGACGGGCTCTGATATTTATGAAACTTCCAGATTTGTGGCAGAATTAATTTCCAGAACTGGCCCAGAAATAAATCCCAGATCTGGGACAGATATAAATCCCAGATCTGAACCATAATTTAAGTCCCAGATCTGGGCCAGATATGATACCAGATCTGGGCCTGATATGATACCCAGTTTTGGACAAGATCTTGGTTTGATCTGTAAATTCCAGATCAAGCTTGAACTAAGCCAGATAAAGTTTGATCTGATCCAAATTTATATATGTCCAATTCTTTATCTGACCTGATATGGGAATTGTATCAAATCCAGATCTCTTCCAGATTTGGAATTTATATTTGGGCAAGATCTGGAATTTATATATAGGCCGGAATTTTTGTAAGGGCTTACATCATAATTCAGTCAATCCCCAAACTCTATTTAATGAGTCATTTAACGTCATTCTGTTCGAGACACGCCCTCCCATCTGGTCATTTTTTTACAAATTGTTATTTCGTTTTGGAATAGGTACCTCAACTTCACTGATGCTGACTGAGCAATCTGTAAAATGAAATACGTTCCGACAGTCCGAGAAGGGTTATTTTGGAGGTGTGGGTTTGCTATTGTGTTAATATTAGAAAAATACCGACTTTATATATAAATTATGTCTGTTTTTAGGTGAGAGGGGAGGGGGTAATTTCGCTCCCAGAGAGAGTGCATTGATTTTAGGAGTTTAAAAAATAGGTACTGAATACCTGCCGTGCTCCTGACTTGTTTGGCTGCGGTCGACTGGAGGGTTTTTCAGACACACAGGCCCAAAATTGTGAGTCTGGCTCATGAAACGCCATTTGCAGACATTAAGGTGTCAATAAAACATATAATCGGATACTTAGTTATTTCTTCTCGCCCAAATTAAAACATGATGTAGCAGATTTTTGCAAAACGTGTCATACATGTCAATTGGTAAGGAAACCGAATTAAAATATCCCACCGGCTGTATTGAAACCAATACCGACTTTTGAGGAACCGTTTGGTAGAGTTATAATAAAGTGTGTAGGTCCCCTATCTAAAGCTAGGTCAGGTCATCAATATTTACTTACTATCAGGCGTGCACCAACAAGATTTCCAGAGGCTATTTCTCTTAGGAATATCAAAGCTCAGACTATCACAAAACTTTGTTGAAATTGTTCACCTTAGTTGTTTTGCCAAAGTCTGTAAACTTTAAGTCAGATCAAGATGGTAATTTTATGTAAAAGTAATGTCAACAAGTAATGTATGAACTAGGTATTAGGCAAGTAACATCGAGTGGTATCATCAAAACAGTCAGGGAGCTCTAGAAAGATTCCTTCAAACTCTGAAAAACATGATTAAGACATTCTGTCATGATAAAGATAAGGATTGGGAAGAAGGTACTCATATTTTGATGTTCGCTTCTAGAGGGTCAGTGCAGGAATTGAAAATGATGCAAGAAAAGTAGTTGACTGAATCAGGCGACATGAATTTGTTAGACTATGTGTCTACATTCAAATTCAGCCTGGCTGCATAAAGCATGTGACCTCGCAAGAGAAAACTTGAAACGGTCACAAAGCTAGATATTAAGGGCGTTTTTGCCCATATTTCTCTGATTTGATGGTCCCATGCATTGACAAATCTGCTTAGCAAGAAAACTAAATTCAATTGGACAGATTCTTGTCATCAATCTGCATTTGACAAAGTAAAGTCAATTTTGAAGAGTTTTTAGTTTTGCAGGCTTCAAATTTCGAGAAACAGTTCAAATTAGCAGTCGGACGTCAGTGACGTTGGCGTTGGAGCAATGTTAGTGCAAGAGGATGAAGATGGCATTGACCACCCAATTTGCTACTTCTCAAAGAAGCTAAATTAACATCAAAGAAATTATTCAACCCTTGAAAAAGAAACATTAGCTCTCTTATAAAGCCTTCAGTGATTTAATGTGTACTTGGGCACAACAACATTTCCAATTATTGTGTTCACTGATCATAACCCCTTGAACTTCATACACAAGATAAAGACACAAACCAGAGATAAATGTAATGGTACTAATGACTCTTCAAGAGTATGATTTATCACATTCGTGGAAAAAATAATGTGATACCAGATGCTCTGTTAAGAGTTTAGAGATTCTTAAAATTGTAGTTTTTAAAAGATGCATATGTGAAAAGGCTATGTTTGTATTGTTATTCATGTTATGTATAATAAGTTATCAGTTTATAAAAGTAGTTAGAGGGAACTATACAGACCCCGACCAATCAGAAGCGGCTTTGCTATCACGCGATAGCTTCGTCGTAGTTCGCTTCTGATTGGTCGGGATCTGTATAGCCTCCTCAGAGAGTTTTTATATGGGTCTGCACAGCCCCTTCAGAAAGTTTTCATTTGGGTCATTGGATTCCGTCACAGGATAGTCTCAACAAAGGCATAGAGTCCTTTTAGCGAGGTGTATAGTTCATTTGCATATACTTAATGCTAACTTCTGATTGGTCGGGGTCTGAATAGTAACCCCTGAGATTTTTTCATCTGGGTCATCGGATTGCGTCAGAGGATAGGGAGGGTTTTCCGTCTAAGAAGTGTTGTAAATTGACTCGGTCATTTTGCAGAGGGCACAGAGAACCCCACCCCAGGGGAGGGTTTTCCGTATGAAGAGTGTTGTTTGCGGTGAGTTTGCGGTCATTTTAGAGTGGTTCTGATCAATTTGTGTGATTTAGGTATGTAGGTTCTATGGGAGTACTATGGGTCTATATGTTTTCTATATCGTCAGGGGTGTCCGAGGGTAATGCGCCCTGCTCCAAAACAAGAAGAAAAATTGGCTATGGGTCCCCACAGCGTACGTTACCCTGGTAGTATCCACTCAAAGGCGTGGGTTTCATGGTCACTCATTGTCGCCCATTTCAAAACAATAAATCCTGATAATCTGTTGATTAGAAGTTTAGATTTGTCAAAGAATTTAAACTACAAAAGGTATCAATAATGTAGATAAATCGCCATGTCACGACTATCGATAATATTGGGATAATATCGTCACAATATACTTAGTCACATCATTCGAGAAGACATTGTACTTGACAATTGAGAAACAGGAAACTTGTCATTTTGAGACAAACGTTTTGAAAATGGATAAGATTTGAGCGACGATATCTTTTAAACGGTGTGATTTGAGAAGACGTTTTATGAAAACGTGTACGAATTTAGAACGATTTTTTTTTTCAAATCCCATTGACGAAATCCTTCAATTGAGAAACAATTTTACTGAAACACACTGTCATTTAAGGCATTTTTTGTTCAACTGTTTTTCATTTGAGAGGACAAAACTTCGTTTTTACGAGCAAAATGGGGCCTACGGAGGGCTTAATTGTGGGAATAATCAGACAAAACTACGTTTTTAACGGACAAAATGGCGTCTACGGGTGGAATGAAAGTACAGAACTGCGTTTTTACGAGCGAAATGGATCTACAGAGGGGGCTTAATCGTGGGAATATTCGGACAAAACTACGTTTTTAACGGGCAAAATGGCGTCTACGAGGGGGATGAAAGGACAGAACTTCGTTTTTACGAGCAAAATGGATCTACACAGGAAGCTTAATCGTGAGAATAATCGGACAAAATTATGTTTTTAATGGGCAAAATGGCGTCTACAGGGGAATGACAGGACAGAACTGCGTTTTAACGCGAAGAAAAGGGGGTGTACGGGGAATTAATAGTGGGACTATTCGGACAAAACTACGTTTTTAACGGAAAAAATTCGCGTCTACGGGGATGACAGGACAGAACTGCGCCTTAACGCGAAAAAAGGGGGTGGGACTTGATTCTAAACCACGCCCTCTGAACTTTTTACCTCAAACATTACATTTGAGCATGTACTTGTTGAAATTCCACGTCATTTGAAAACCATTTTTTAGTTTGAAATTTCAATGAGTTTAAACAGGGCGTCAAATTTGAAAAGGCATTCATCGTTTTGACGTGTAATTTGAGAACCAGGTTTTGAAATTCCTTGACTTTTGAGCGTTTTTTTTCTCAACCATCAACTTTTGAGATAATATTTTGAAGAAAAAAAGTGGTAAAAAACGAGAAAAATGGGTTAAAAAGCGGGGGACTTCATTGCGTATACACGATTAAGTCCCATAATGACGTCATTATTTTGAGAATGGAGGCGTTAGCAAAAGTATTTATGACGTTATCAAATGTAGATGTGTATTTATGTTGTATGTAAACATCGACCAGTCTACGACTGTCTGGAGAGAACCGCCATGACGACGGAACCTCGACGAACCTTGCCAAAGCACTACTTAAGCCCGATTTCGCCCGAATTATAGCTGTATGCGAAGTTGACGAAAATACAGGTAATGTCATATAAAGTACCTTCTGACCTTCAAATGAAACATATACAATTGATTTATGGTTTCGACTCAAAATCAAATCATCAAGAAAATCGCAACAGGTGTTTGTAGGTGTGAGAGAAATAGACAGCATGTTTGCATGTGGAGAGAATCAATTTTAAATCTCCTGTTGATTTTCGTACCACACCTTAACAAGAAGTGTCAGAATGAGTATATCATTTTGCATTTGGCCCAGAATGGACTTATTCACTTCATTTGGCAGTTCAGTGAAGGAATTTTGTAATTCCGCAAAATGTTATCTTAACGGAAATTGTGCCACAACTTACCGCAATATATCAAAAATATTAAAAATTACCATAAAATTTAAATGTAATAAATATTGCTACCAAAATGTAAATGTAGTATAATGCAAATCGTTACAAAATTACGCAAAACTGAATGAAAATGTTACGCAATAATGCAAAACTGCCTTTTCTTCTACCTGTCTAAGATATGAAGGAGCCATCCCAAGTATTTAGTTTTTTTTATTGTAACCAGTTTAGGGAGCGAAGAGAGTCATGATTCATCCCAGTAAACTCCAAGATATTTGATTGAGTAGATTTTTTTACCATGCACCACTCCAACTTAATTGGACTATACCACGGCGACCGTACCACAATGACGAAGATAGCCTGTAGCGGATCATAACGGGCAGTGACGGTGTTGCCTCTTCTTTGTCTGGGGTTGCCAGGGCCAGTCATACATTTTGAAAAGAAAAGCAAAGATTATTCCCACCTCCCAAAAGAAACACTGCTCTCCGTGATGTTCGGGAAAAGTCAGTCGCATGTTTGGATTGATATTAACATAACTTAAACTAAGCCATGGTTTTTTCTTTCCTTCTTTTTTTTCTTGTTTTTCTATGTTAGTAAAAAATCACTTCAGCCAGATATGTCATCATCTGACATTCCTATGTAAATACCTCCTAAAATTATGCTTCCTTTTTCAGTAATCTTGCCATATATTTTGGTGATGATGGGGGACTGGGGAGGGATCCCTGGGAGTGATCCAGAGACCGAGGCCCCAGATGCTCTGAAGAATTTCTTCTGTTGATGGCTCAAAGTGGCTTAAAATCAAGACACAGAGCTGCAGACGTTCAATAATTAAAAGGATGAAATAAGACAATTCTAAATTATATCGTTCAAATCAGCATAATCATTTAGATTAACATTTCTAAACAGGTATATGAGAAGAAATTTTCCCTGAGAATTTAGACAAGTTGGGCAAAAGCGTGAAAAAATATGTCGCCTGCAACTTTTGCTGATAATGTGCAAAAATTGAATGGAAATCCGTCAAAATTCCAAGAAAAGGGAAATCTTTCAATCAAAACACTCTTTCATCTATTGAAAATGTTGAGCTTATGTACTGCATATGTACGCCTACAGATAGATGTATCAGGGTCCTTGTGAATAACGACAAAGTTGAAACCACGGTGCCCCTATACATTTTTGGTAGTTATGCAATGAAATGTTGAAACACTGATGTTTAAGTTTATTAATATTGATTGCTCAACACTTCTATACAGCTATAATGTTAGATCTACCGCCTTAATAATTCTTAAGCGTTAACTGAACATGTACGACATAACGTTTTCGAACACTTTGCATCACTTTATTCCACAAACTTTTAATTTTTCTAAATTTTGCATGAGTGACTTACTCGGCATTTTCGAGTGACATAATATTCTTCTGAATCAGTGAACCAATTGCGTATTAATTGTTTACTTCTTTTTGATGTTGACCTCATTTTCCTGTCTCGAAATCAAAATGGGTACTTTGTTGTTCTTGACTCAATAGTGAATCTCGAGTAGTGTTAATTGCATGTGTGTTCAGCTCCATGTATGTACTGATCAAATAAATTTCAGCTATGTGTAAATAAAAGGCAGACCTATACCCCAAAGTTACAGCATGGGTTCAGAAATTCTTAATTTTTTTCTAACACCACTGTAAATATTTCAACTCTTTGTCAGCAACTTGACAGGCATTGTAAAGCCTCGATAAGACGTTGTAAGAGCGAAGTCATTTTTCAATGCAATCGAAAGATTTTGAATCATGCGCCCTGTAATCAGAGATGGTGCCACAAACTTGTTGTGGACAAGGAAAGATAGCTGTGCCACAAAGGGAAACCGGAAGTGACGTATATAAATCAGACCAAATAACTTTTCTCCTTCTCTCTTATGAGGACCAAAATAAATCTTGTGTGTGGGTGGACGTTGGGTGGGCTGCATCCTTGTAGCGCCACGCACTATAGATATGCAAGGAAACGAACATTACAGAAATTAACAGTCGAACAAAATGGTGCACCACTGCATAACCGTATGATTAGATTAACTTAGATTAATATAATTAGTATACACTTAAATTATAAACAACGCACCAAGTATTAAGATGTTTTCAATTATTCGGGTAATTATAGAAAAGAAATTAAATGATATTTCGAATTTCATAGCCCTCGTCAGACTCTACTTTCTCATGCAGCAACGTATTGCTGCATGATGATGCTGCAGCAACGTATTGCTGCATGATGATACTGCAGCAACGTATTGCTGCATGATGATGCTGCAGTAACGTATTGCTGCATGATGATGCTGCAGCAACGTATTGCTGCATGATGATGCTGCAGCAACGTATTGCTGCATGATGATGCTGCAGCAACGTATTGCTGCATGATGATGCTGCAGCAACGTATTGCTGCATGATGATGCTGCTTGTGGAACTTGTGGTCATTAGTATTGTTGGGGAAATGAAACAGAACACCAGACGAACATAAGAAAAATTACTTCAAATTCTTAACATTCTCGTTCTCCAAAAACAATATTTAGAGTATTAATGACAAACGACTCATATAAGAATTCGCAATTCCAATGCTCGCGCAAGATTCATGCAATAAATACGTCAGCATCGACTGTTGACTGCTGGATCAATCATATATAGAACAACGGAAACGTTCTTTACCCAAGAAAATAACATTAAATTATTCTTGCATTCACTGCAAAGAATCATCTTTTGTCTTTAAATAGAATTCAACTAAGAACTATTGCCTAAACTACTAAATTTGCATTTGGATAAGGCCCACCGGGACCTGTGTGTGTCGGTATTTTTGAGCTTCCATAAATTGGGATGAATTTAGGTGCTTGTTGTCTCATACGTTAAACTACTTTCCAAAAATAGAAATAATGGGCCATACACAAATACATGGCCCTATTTACGCACTGGCCCCACCGCAATTCTCTATGAAACTCTCTAGGAGGGCCCGATATAATATTTACGTATCTTTTTTCGTAACTGCGTAATGCAGAGATGTAGATACACGCTCAGACCCAATTACTAAAATTGTTTTAAAACATACTATCATTTGATGGCTGTATTGTTACACAACCTTTCCTCTTTCATTTTGCAAGGCTCATGGAATCAAAAATAATTTATTTCCTATCGAACATGTCGAAGAGTGAAATGTGCATAGATTACAATTCTCATAAAGTATCCAAAATATAATTTCCTTTTTTCTATTTTGAATCTGAAAGCTGAAATCCAAACCATTACGTTTGAAAGTATAGTGACTGAGTCAATGATTTATTCAGACTATTTCTTAACTCTTTTAGATTGTTAAATAGTGTAAATCGCAACCTAGTGTTTGTATAATTTTGAAGAAAAAATCATTGGAACGAGGTGAAAGACGCTTTAAAAGAAATACACTTTTAAACAATTTTATTTTAAATATTCGAGAAATAAAAAAAAAATAAATACCCTGTAAATCATATATATATATATATATATATATATATATATATATATATATATATATATATATATATATATATATATATATATATATATATATATATATATATATATATATATATATATATATATATATATATATATATATATATATATATATATATATATATATATATATATATATATATATATATATATATATATATATATATATATATATATATATATATATATATATATATATATATATATATATATATATATATATATATATATATATATATATATATATATATATATATATATATATATATATATATATCATAATTTTACAAAAAAAGTGTTGCCGTTTAAGTGCATACTATTACAAAACCTCGAGGGCGGAGTCGCACGTCGGAGCAGTTAATTTTTTCAAGATACTTACTGGGGGATTTGGTCACCCTGTGAGAAATTTTGGTCACCCAGTGAACAAATTTATTGGGCGGCCAGGATTTTCGCCGTGGTTTAACAAAATGGCTGTTCCCATACAGTCGTAGAATAAAAGTTTTTAAAACCATGTAGGTAAAAAATGATACAACATAATAAGAATTAAAGTTTATGCATGTAATGTCAGAATTGATATCTGCTTTAATTTTGAAGGTGCTCAAATTCACACGTTCCTTCACTCCTCGCATCAGTTGCCCTAGGAGTGATTGTGGTCGCCCAGTAAAATTTCCTTCAAAAATTCACTGCGTCGGATTCTCCTGTGTTCGTGTGTGTAGTGTAGGGAGGGGTTGGTGACGAAGTGAAGTCTGGCAGAGTTTAACTCCCTACTCCTCCTAATGAAGCAACATTTCAAGGCAATCAATTGATTTGAAAAAATATATACACTTTCTTTACTGAAAGTGTGTATGGGGGATGTACCTCTAATCCCTCAAGAGTTATTAGAATATTTAAAATTGAGGGACGACGTCCATGCAGACAAGGATACAAGTTGACATAAAATTCACGTGACTATAGTTGATATGATAATGGAAACTTCCCGTTTTAATTGCATTAGCTTTTCCAAGAATTGAAGAAAGTCGGTAATAAAGGAAAAGTTCTCTTCTAATTTAGAACATTTCGAAATGCAAAAAACAATGCGGTAAAAAAAAAAAAATAGGATAGCTAATACAATTGTTATAAATTAAACTCGGACGAAATAATATCGAAATCTGTTTAATTATAAGCAGGTTACTTGAGTAAGGTATGCCCTTCCGGTACATTTGTCAGATGAGCTTATAAGATTGAATGATAGGTTTAAACAAAATTTTGATACCTTAGGTATAAACAAAACTGCACTTGGGCACAATTTGAAGAAAGAAAAAAAAATATATTAGTTCCCATTCCCATTTTTCCCGAATCCTCAGTCCCTGATAGATACTACGCCACTGATTCGTGTTCTGACGATAAAGTGGTACTTTTTTTCATTTTGATCAAATTTGCACCAAAAGGGGCGTCGGCCGCGACAATGGTCCCAACTGCTCACTATTATATTCATTCTATACTCGCTATCATACTGAATTACTTATGTAAAATCTCAGCTGCGAGTTCAATCAACCTTTTGTTTAAAGTCATGATTAATGGGCTGAACGTAAGAGCTAATTCGTAAAGTGCCGCCGTCACTGAAAGACTTGCATAAATCAGCTACGCGAAACTTAACTTGTTGCTCAAACACCACAAACTCCACGTTTGACATTTACAATTTTGACCTTGTTGCCTCATGCACGACAATAATTATTATAGTATTGTCATCACATTCAATATATGTCGCACAGCTTAAATATGGCAATAAATTGTTTGAATTATTCTATTAACAGAATCACGAAGAGCACCGTCGGAAGTCGTGTAAAGTTATTTTTACATCCTGCTCATTGAAGTTTACCATCGCTTTTATTCACAAAAGAACTAAAAGTGTTATGATAATCAAATCAGCATTAAAACAAACACAATCAAATGGAAAATCAGGCAGTAACCTTTTTGCCTCAGTGGTAAACCCAATGGTGCTGCTGCAAATTATTCAACCGTGACATGTTGACATTTCTCAACCTTCTGATTAAGCTATCAAAAATGTAAACATTGCGATCTTCGCAATGCGATCCTGGATTTGATTGTAGCGTTTTTGCAATTAGGTCAAACTTGAATTTAGTGTCAAACGTCGTAAAGTTCTCTGCGACATGTACTAGGTGATAATGTTAAAGTTCATTTTAATGGAATAAGGGCCGAAAACTAAGGGAACGGAACGAGGGATCCTCACCACCACGACACTCATATAACATTTCCATTGTATAGGAGGAATACAATATTAAGAAAGAGGATGATGACTTGCTCTCATCAAACAGCTCCTTTGAATTGTTAATTGTTTTTTCCTCATATTTGTTACGCTCGGTTGTCGTCGCATGTGAATGTAAAGATGTTTCTGTAAAGAATATGTAACTTTATCAAAAGGAAGATTTATTCTGTTTTTATTGTAATCTGGTAATAACAACTAAATTTTTATGTTACCAAGGAGCTACCATTGCAATCATGATCACAGAAATATCGTAAGACAGGGAACACATCCCCATAGATCTGGATGTAATTCAATGAATTTCTATCATAAATTACAAACATTCTAAACATTAAAATGTCTGATTCAGTTAAATGTTGTTCGCAGTATGACTGCAATTTAAACGTTTTATATTATGTACTGCTCTCATTCAAACTAAGAGGAGAATATTGTGACAGAGAAATTAAAGACGAAGGTTTAGACTAGAAAATAAAAAGGTGTCTTATCGAAATGCCATATCCCTGTTTAAATCTTTCAAATTTACAAGTTAAATTCTGAAGACCATTTAAAGAAGCTCTCAATAATGTGATTTTCTCTGAGAAGATATTTTGTATATGGTTATCATTATGTTTACCTTAAAGCTTTACAAATGTTGTCGTTACCGGTACAAGTGTTTATAATGAATGAAACTTTTCAATACATGCAGTTGTGATTTCAACATTTTGTATTCCTTTATCTTGATAAATACCAAATCTCTTAATAAATACCAAATAAATTTAATTATACACACTTACTATAAGTTTGGGCCCCCAGACAATTAAGCCGTATCTATCCAGTAAACTTGGTCCCCCCTCCTCCCCCATAGTAAAAGCGGTCCACTAGGAAATTTGGAGACAACAACTTGTCCCCCTTTTGCAAGAAAAAGCCCTTCTTCTCCCTTTACAGTAAATCTCACTGCCATTTTGCGTAAAACACCCTTTTTTTCTTCACTAGTGTATCCCAACGGGTACTGCCCAGATCGAACAAAATGTTATATTTCTATTTCACCGAAGTGCTTACTGAAATAGTTCGTGGGCAAATTCTACGAATACAACGGCGCTGTATTCTGTACATAAATATATCTTACTTCGGTTTTAGCTTATCACTTTAGTACACAAAATTAATTGAAAGAACCGTACAGACACACCAGTAAATTACTTAGTAAAATCAGTCCAGAGAGGACCAAATTCACTAGACATTCCTTAGGAAATAAGGACCGGGGAGAAGGAGGGGGTTACGGCTATGCGTACCGAAGGCCAGCTGTAAACATGCACTGCACTGTACATAGTACATCAGTGCAGTTGAACGATCGGTTTGGCTTAAATACACGGCCGTGTCCCGTCAGAGTGCAAAGAATACTGAAAAACGGTAAGTCTTTCAGGCCTAGTTGTTATTGGAACAGAAACTACTGTTATTTAATATTCTCAAATTTGTCAGAATAGGAAGGTTTGAACAGTTTTGAAGCTGTTGAACATAACGTTTTAGTCTAGGACTATGCACTGCTAGGCTAGTTTAACGACAGTACTGCGTAGCCTGTAGGTACGTGCAGTTCAATTGTGTTGTAAACACTGTTTAAAAGCTTAGGTCCTAATGTTACAAAATAAGACTAATGATTCTAGAAAAAAGTAAGGCAGACAGTGGCACATTTCATTTCTAGTAATATACTTGTTTGGTGCAAGTACTGAACAATTATAGCCTTGTTGAGCTTGTATTAACGTTAGCATGAACTTTTGATTTATTGCATATTCTATTTTAAGCTATGCACATTGGACTATGTCGTTGCTCAATTTAAATCTGGCATAATCAGCTTGCTGGCAAGAAGTTTGTTCCTGCTGAAACTGAAATTGAGTATTTTCGGCATAATTTATTTTGTGCGTAGAATTATTTTTGAAGTGTTAATCCATGGTTGCTAGGGGTGGTTGCCATGATTAATGTAGGAGTTACCCCACATAAGAAACTGTCAATCTAATGAATATGCAACTGCGCGCTTATTGACTGGGAGTGCTCTCATTGGTAATTTTTTTCAGCTACTGTTCACTCCTTGAATAATAACCGGACAATAAGGTTATGCAAATGAGGCTTGTCAGCCAATCAGGTAGCTTTAAATGAATAACAGGACACCGGTGGTGATATAATTTAAGTTTTAACCGTTTATATTAGAATCGAAACAAAACAAAATTAACAAAGATATATTAAATAGCAACTATGTACACGTTATTTTCCCGCAGTCCAACAAGATTGCTTAAGTAAAGCGCAAGTCGATTATTATAGTAATGTGACAAATTGCTTTTTGTCAATGTCTGCAAATTAAATAACTTATGTTTCTATTGCTCACGTTAGATCATGGACTCGTATAGCTACAGTATCAATTTGCCAGTATGCTTGTAAATAATTTCCTTGTACGGATAGGCCTATCTAAAAATAAAAATTAATGAAAAGCTTTTCGTTTTTATTAATAACAAATAATCATTTTTATGCGTATCTGAAAAAGAAATAATTTCGTTTTGATTAATAATAAATAACAATTATTACAGCACACTTAATGATAGGAAAGTGCAGTTGACTTCCAATCAAAGTACTTTTTTCTCTTACCTATTCTCCCTCCATACAGAACTAACAACAATCTTTCTTATCTCCGATTAAGAGTATAAAAAAGTCAAATGATATGGCATAGTGTTCAATTCAAATGATATGGCATAGTGTTCAAGTCAAATGATATGGCATAGGGTTCAAGTCAAATGATATGGCATAGTGTTCAAGTCAGATGATATGGCATAGTGTTCAAGTCAAATGATATGGCATAGTGTTCAAGTCAAATGATATGGCATAGTGTTCAAGTCAAATGATATGGCATAGTGTTCAAGTCAAATGATATGGCATAGTGTTCAAGTCAAATGATATGGCATAGTATTCAAGTCAAATGATATGGCATAGTGTTCAAGTCAAATGATATGGCATAGTGTTCAAGTCAAATGATTCAAGTGTCAAATGATATGGCATAGTGTTCAAAATCAAATGATATGGCATAGTGTTCAAGTCAAATGATATGGCATAGTGTTCAAGTCAAATGATATCAAATGATATGGCATAGTGTTCAAGTCAAATGATATGGCATAGTGTTCAAGTCAAATGATATGGCAAATGATATGGCATAGTGTTCAAGTCAAATGATATCAAAGTCAAATGATATGGCATAGTGTTCAAGATCAAATGATATGGCATAGTGTTCAAGTCAAATGATATGGCATAGTGTTCAAGTCAAATGATATGGCATAGTGTTCAAGTCAAATGATATGGCATAGTGTTCAAGTCAAATGATATGGCATAGTGTTCAAGTCAAATGATATGGCATGGCATAGTGTTCAAGTCAAATGATATGGCATAAATGATATGGCATAGTGTTCAAGTCAAATGATATGGCATAGTGTTCAAGTCAAATGATATGGCATAGTGTTCAAGTCAAATGATATGGCATAGTGTTCAAGTCAAATGATATGGCATAGTGTTCAAGTCAAATGATATGGCATAGTGTTCAAGTCAAATGATATGGCATAGTGTTCAAGTCAAATGATATGGCATAGTGTTCAAGTCAAATGATATGGCATAGTGTTCAAGTCAAATGATATGGCATAGTGTTCAAGTCAAATGATATGGCATAGTGTTCAAGTCAAATGATATGGCATGTTCAAGTCAAATGATTCAAGTCAAATGATATGGCATAGTGTTCAAGTCAAATGATATGGCATAGTGTTCAAGTC
This sequence comes from Chiridota heheva, assembly GCA_020152595.1. Lineage (NCBI taxonomy): Eukaryota > Metazoa > Echinodermata > Holothuroidea > Apodida > Chiridotidae > Chiridota > Chiridota heheva. Next base: position 96,928 of record JAIGNY010000182.1, on the reverse strand, counting down.
AAATGATATGGCATAGTGTTCAAGTCAAATGATATGGCATAGTGTTCAAGTCAAATGATATGGCATAGTGTTCAAGTCAAATGATATGGCATAGTGTTCAAGTCAAATGATATGGCATCAATCAGTTTTGCCACTTTTCGGTTATTACCTCAATATAGTAGCAATTTATTTGACACGCCATTAGCAAATCTTCAATTGTGGATCAAAAATGCTCATTATTGAAATGAAATTTACAATTTAGAGAAAAAAATCTTTATGTTTGAATTATAATCTAGAACTGAGGAGCAAGAACTTTCTATTTTTTACCAAAGGAGGTGGGTGAACCTCGTGCTTTATACCCCCCCCCCCCCCTCCTTTCCTTCCCGATTACAACACAAATTAAAGTTAGATACACCCTGGGGGGAATATAGCTCCTAATTGCAAACGCGTGTGCGAGGCCCGGTAAGAAGTATAATCGAACACGCTTTCTGTGGCATTAAAAACGTATGAAAACATTTATTTCAAAAGCGTGTTACTTATTAATGAACTTTCTCATAAGTGTGGATCATTCTGCATATCAGCCTTAACATTTGACCTCATAAAAATTCGCATTTGACCTTTCCCATCCCAACAATGGAATATTCACTATTTGACACCCGTAATGTGCAAAGCCCCATTCAAAACTGAAGCAAAAAGGTGCAAATTTGGTTTATCGCCACTTGACCTTTGACCTATGGTGCCAACATTATGCGAGAACAATCTCACCCCAAAAGGCACCATGTCACAACTTGGGATCTTAAACGGCTTTGAACTTTTAGCGTTAAAACTGATGCAAATTTCTTCACTTTTAACAAGTATTTAACCTTTTACCGTTGACGTTTGACCAGTTTTCAGTGAAACACCAAGACATATATCACAAGAGACTGTGATACTTTACCATTTAGGTCCCATTCACAACTCAAACTTGCTTTCCATTAAAAAATTGCAGCAGAAAGGTGAACGTTAGGTTTATTGCTACTTGACCTTTTCACATATGGGGTCAACATTCTGTGTGGTACAACTTCACCTCACAAGGTCCCATGTACCACTGTGGATCTAAATCGGCCTTGTTCTGTTTGCGTTTAAATTGGCACAAATTTCTTCATTTTGAATAAATATTTAACCTCTGATCCTTGACCTTTGACTACTTTTCAATTTTATTTTATTCAGGGTTGTATGCTACATCTACATATACTTTTAACTTGTATGACAGGTCCTCATTATACAAGATAGTTTTTTAGTGTAAGAATGATCATTTTACCTTTGACCTCTGACCTGTTGTGTTTTACACTTGACATACGAATTTTTTTGTATTGCTTCTTCGATCCCTCCCTAATCTTTCATTTGGGTTTAAGTGTACTTCAGAAACAAAATAAATGTCCTGTTATATATCAAAATGGAACTCAAGAACTTCCAACCTGGTCTTTGGTTGTTAATCTTAGCACTGTTGGGCCTTTCGGGTAAGAATACATCATAGGCTATTACAGACAATTAAATGAAGACCATTTGGTAACTCTTTTTTGTATATATTCATGCATGTTCTTTTTTGTGGATATGTTGGTAAAACAGCTATGTTGATATCGCTTGTTCAGCAAGATATATGTTTTTCAGGGTAGTTGTTAGATTGATCATATTTTACACATAAACCCTCTTCCATGGGAAAAGTGAACCAAACTATTATTGTTAACTTCAGATTTTTTGAAAGGTATCACATTCTACTTAATCATTTTCATTTTTCTTGCAGAGTCAAAGGTACATCCTACATACGGCAACACCACTCATGTTGCGTGTGCTGGTTATATTGAACTTCGTGCAGTGTATCCACATCAAGAATGCTGTAAGTATCATGTTCAATTTTTGATCAATACTTTACAGCGTGTTCAGCTCAAAAGCAATAATCAAGACATGACCGTGGCTATATAATCATAAATAACGTTTTTGCTAACCAGTCAACCAGTTTTCCAGCATTTTCCTTATTTAAAAAAGTTAATATAATTTAGCGACACACATTCTAATTGCTCATATATTTTCCAATAATAGTGTATGCAGGTATGTAAATGCAAATAGGAGTTTATCATTAAAACTATTTGTGTATTCTGAAAATAATTTTTTTCAGAATCAATATGTACATCAACTTGTTGCGTCATGCTATTTTATTAGTTTTCTTATTTGAATTAAGATACAATTCACCCTAGGTTTCTTCGTGATCCACGCAGATCGAAAATATGTGGGTCAGGCGAGAAACAAACACCATATCAAATATGTTCAAAATCTGTCAACTTTCTCACCTTGATGTCATTTATGTCAAGAAAAATAATACATCTTGGAATAAAAAGAGAACTCTTCCTATAAAGTACGTAAGCTGGGTTATGTGTTCCATCACAGTGCATAATGGGAGGAAGACAAATACCGCGTGGTCATTCTATATTTCACCCGTCTTCAAATAAGAAAATGCAATTATGTTTTTACTTTATTTTACTTTTTTGATTGCCCATCACTTCTTTGTCTCAACTGAAAGAGGAAGTCATTTTGACTCTCTCAAACGCGAGGGTAAGCACTCTCAAAAAATTTCAAGGGAGACTGTTAGATTTAACAAGCTGCTTTGAATTCGTGGTAGTTTCCGTTCACACACAGATATATCCAAATCACTTATTTTGTTATTATTAGCAGATTAGTTAAATTTGGATCTGTTTTATTTTATAAGCATGGTTGTCATTTAATTTATATTTTTAAATCGTTGGCTGCTGTATTATATTATCTTTGAGCAGATTGATAATAACCTAGGCGTTGTTTATAAACACCATCTATTAGAAGCTGACATGACAATCATTCATTTTTGTTTTCGATAAGGTTAAAGTTCATAAATCTATTTGCCAAACATTCATACATGCTGCAAGGAGACTACTGGGGAGGTACGAGTCCTCAATAATGGTGATGACGTCATTGGTTATTGCATGCACCTAGAAGGTCACGATCGTGCTAATGAAACGGTGTACAATAAACGTATCCAAGAATGTTGTAAAGGAGTAATACATGACCGGCGAGAAGGTAAGATAAATGTTCAAACGAAATATTTCATCCACATCTTCACTTTTTAACAGCAATTTCAAACTCTTTAAAGGAATCATTTGTACAGCAATATAATAGTTCCTGTTTTTCAGAGCTTACAGCTTACGAACATGGTGGCCTTTATTACATTAAAAATCTTTAATGTTCAGGACCTGAGTGATCCGTAAAATTAAGGTTTCTCCTGGACTGTGGAGACACGGTTGTTTATTTTACTAGTGCTAGAGGTTCTTTTGTTGTCCCTGGTAGCATTGATATTGCCTCATATACCATCATTTGAGCCTGCAGGAAAGTAAGTGGCAGGTACCTTCCTCCTTTAACTTCCTGCTGATATGACGCAACAACACTGCAGAAAGATCGGACATGGAAGGTAGTTGCTGCCTTGGAGTAATGGTACTTCGAGATGGGAAAACTGGTTAGAGAAAACATCTGAACATCTTTACGTAAGTTTTTGTTTTCTTTTCGTCTGGTTGAGAAATCTTTCATTTGATTAGAAATAACATTTGTCGCCCCACTTAAAACAAGCTTTCTCCATGGTTCACAATAACTTTAATCATAGAAATATATTCAGCCACAAGAACTAACATGTTAACTGCTAGAGGAGAGTGTATTCCAACTGGCAGCTCCCTGGTTTATTATGTGAGACAATACTGATCACAATACTGAATAAATAATCGTTAACGAATAAGCTTGAAAGTATGAAAAGAAATGAAATGATCAACTTTGGGTGCTGATTTCGCTATTTCGTACATAAAATGCGAAAAAATGAAGTAAGACACCTATCTATCACACCTGTATATTACTGCCGCAGGTTTCCATGTCCCTCCTTAACATGGCTTGCTGTGGAAATACCACATATGACATCATAAATAAAACATGTTGTAATTAAGTCCCAAGATCATCTTTAAACGGTAAAGGAGAAAACGTTATGTTAAAAGTGCAAATAGTAGGAAGTAATAAGGTACTCTTCCACACATTATAGCACACCCCACTCCACACACACTTTGTGAAAAAAAAAAATACATTAAGACTTCTTAAATCTGAGGAGCAGAAGATTGTTTTTTGTATTGTTTAGTTAATGGATTAGCTAACTGACGTTAATTTCGTCTTTCGCACACTTGTGCCAGAAGTGTGTCAAACTGAGATGCAGATCAACAAATTGATACTTCTACTCGTGGACATGAAACAAATGTTTTCCCACTTTTCACCAGAGTATGAGGCTTGTCATTTGCCCCAGTTCCCCTCTCTCGGCGTCAATGTAGGTTATATTATGTATGAAACCGTGTAAATTTCGTAATTTACTATTTGCTTTACATTTTAAAAGGTATTTAAGCTAAACTCCTTGCCCGTGTTCACGCCCACGACTGAATTGTAAGCTCCAAAAGGAATGAAAGGACCGAAACAATTGTGTACACCATTAAGTCGAATGTTAAGGGTTGGAAGTGTATTCTTGTTTCATGCATCAAACCTGAGCAACTCAACATTAACTTCTTTACCATATTTGTTTATTGCGTCTCTCTTTATTGCGTAGAGGATTTTTGGGATAGCTGGATTTCTAAAATACCAAATATCACGTAATAAGCGCCCATGGCGCTTACGAAATTAGAATCACACTACTTTTTAGGCCCAAATTTGTTTTCCTAATAAGCGCCCATGCTACAGGCCCCACACAGTGTGCTACTCGAACTGCGTTGTGTGGACTACAGTAGTTCTATACAATAAGTCTCACAATAACCACCACAGAAAAGCGTCATGTGCAAAATAAGCAAAAAATGGATTTAAATTATTCAAATAAATTATGTTTTCAGCCAAAACGTGTTGGGTGGGCGCTTATCAGAGCAGGGGTGGTTAATACGTCGGATACGGTAGTTGATAAAACTGATCTACACTCAACAGTGTTTTTTATACGAAGACATAATTTAGACCTATCATATCAATCTCTCAAAAACTCAAGGAAAATCAAGCTGCTGTGGATCTCGGTCATACAGCCCCTCACGTGGTTCTTGTTGTAACGAAGTATTCAATGCCCACGTACCTGCCTCACCGAATATTCAGCAATGTTGTGGAAGCTCATCGTACTTGAAGACGGAAAAGTTGTACTGTATTGGAGTTTTGCACGACATCTCGGAAAACAGCGTTTGCTGTGGAACGAGTAGGTTACGTTTTTTTTTTAATACGCTAACTAAGAAAGGGGTCAAAATAGTTTCATACGAACACAATTTTTTTTCCACTGGTTAATGGGTTTATGGTTGCCTAAATAGAATGATTATTAGTGTATTGTGGTAAGCAGAATATCATGCATTTCTTTTTAAACGGGGATTGTTTATCTCGATGAGATTATTTTCTTGCTTAAACATGATGATCATGAATTTCGACTTGTTGGAATTGAAAACGTTCGACATGCAGTCTAATAATTCATTGCGTATTCATATTCTCAGTTTTGTGCGTTGAAGCATGTGGTGTTCCGTAGATGTATTGCTTCACTGTCCTCTAGTGGATATTTCGCAATAATATTTCAGCTCTGACAGTGTTTTGGATCATGTTTTTACATTGTGAATTCCTATGTCGTTGAACACAAAATTCCAGCCTGGTTTGAATTTATGGCACCACCTTTGTTGAAAAATTGAGTTGCAAGACTAATTGAGTTACAAGGACATTGTCTTTAGCTTATTTGGTTGTATGACAGTATGTAAAATAGTGTTATAAAGAGAGACATATTTACTGAATAATCCTAACGTCAATAATACTTTCTTAAAAAGCAAAGCAGATAGAAAGCACCAAGAATGAAGCACAAATTTATCAGAAATAAATCTGACTTTGGCTACATTTTTGCTGTCCATGCGACAACGAGAATAAGAGTAGACCTATAGTTCCTAAGATAATAAGCAATCATTTTCTTCTTTAAAGGAACAAACTGAACAGACAACACAATGACAGTGTCGACCTTAATATGATTTTTTTTTCCAAAGTGATTTCTTTTTTCTAAAGGACTGTATGTTTAGATAATCAGTTAAAGTTACACTTCAATTCATGTTCAGTATTTAAAACCAATCATGCAATCTTTCTGCAGATAGATACAATCCAGACAATCAAGCGTGTTGTCAGGGTATCATCTACTATGAAAATGACGTCACTTATTGTGGAAACAAAACATACGATAGACTTAGTGAAAAATTGTTGTACAGGTAAGATGTTCATTAACAAAAGATGTGTGAATAAGAAGTATTATACCTTGAAGCAACATGAAGATAGCTTAAGATTCAAATTTCTTCATAATCATGACACTTTTAAAAGGTTGACAATATGACCGTTTTAAAAGTTTTTTTCAATATACTAAACATGTTTCTCATAAATTAAAATACATTTAATAATAACGGCCAAGACCCCCTTGAATATTATCAAGACTTCCAAAATTGAATGAAGAAGTTCAAGTTAAGTAGAACTTTATGGTGTTTTGCATTTCAGATTTACTAGGAGATAACTTTAGAGTTGTCCTTCGAAGTTATGTCTGTTCCTATTTCTCTGGATATGCGATTTGTTTCGTGTACCTAAATAAAAACACTACCAAATGAATGCAGTATACGATCCCAGAAAGAAGGTAAGTTAAACTACAACTTTTAGCACCCTGTCTTCGATCACGAAATGTCTAATGTCCCATTGTTTGTAGGAGTATATATGTATATAATGTCTATTACAACCACTCAACGTACACTGTTCATTTAGTTTGTAATAATTTGACTGCTTTTAATATTAAGATTTGCATACAAGTTAGGTGCTTTGCCTACAGATAATGTGTCTGCCATGTGGCTTTAGCTACTACTAGCTATACTAAACGTTCATTAAATGAGCATTATGTACAGTTTAAAAAAGCGAAGATACTTTTCGGAATGGGAATTTGGGAATTGATTAAATGGTTGATTTAATGATTGGTAAACAAAGGCACCCTTCTACAACGCAGTGACGCTTCCCACGCCTCTATCATGCAAACTTATATTGCCACTAAACAATTCTGCCTCATCTTCTTAAGTCAATGGAGTCACTTTTGTCTTGCATTTTTAAAGATATGCGTAAAGTCTCTCAATTAACTGATGACACTGGCTCCTGGACACAGCACATGCTCAGGAAAAAAAGTCTCGTGCAGTACAGCTTTAATGATAGCGTATGCTGCAATATAGATTTTTATATGCGTTTTGACGCAAATGGCAATGAGCTTAAATACTGCGGTGACAGACAATTATATAAGCCTTCCTATCAAAGCTGTCACGAATCTTGGGTGTATAATATTCCAGAGGCTAAATTCAGGTACTCAATATAAATAAGTTAAGATCAAGGCAATCAGTTGTTATGAGTTTCTCGTCTCTATATCTTGAGGTAATCTATAACCCATTCTTGAGTTAACTGAATAATAAAAAAAAAAACAGACCAGTGTAAATCGTTTTGCTGACCAAAAAACAAAACAAAGACGAATAATGAGATAACACGTAAAACTAATTTTCTCACCAAATACATTAGCTCATTTCATTCTTGTAAGGTTACTAATCTCATCAAGGACTTCTCGAAAAGTTATAACGTTAAAAAATATTTATATAAAAAAACAATCAGCTCTTGGTGTAGACTTGCTTTTAATGTTTGCATGGCATAGCCAAAACAACCAATCGGCTGTATGCTTTTTACTGTTTTAAAGTGTGTAAAAAAACTGGTCGACCATTTTGTATTTGTGACTTCTAAGGCTGGTGATTATAATCAGTGGCAAACGTATTAGTTAATTTTCAGTGCTACTTGGGCACACTTTCCTGTTCGTTTGAAATATTTACTTTAAAGAGTTTTCTTCCATTACAGCATCCTCTTTTTGACAAAGATTATTTAGAAGTCGTATGAAATTCGGTTTTACAATTTGAGATTTTGCAAACAAAATAACAAAAGATGGTAAAACATACTAGCGCCGACAATCCTTCGCATGTTTTTCAGATATTTTGGAGCATCGATCTCTCTAAATAAAAAACTCCCTCACCTTTCACAAAAGATCCCTAATATGTTGAAGTTAGCATTTGTGTATGTTTTGTGTAAGCATTTATCCGAAGTCAAAGTTTGTGCATCCTTGTATTATTCACATTGAATGCAATCGAGCACTTATTAGACCAGACACATTATGTTGTGACGGTCAAATAAAACGCAAACCATCTGAAGGTAAGTACGACATCATCAATGTCTTTAGATTAGGCACAATGTATATAAAACGACTAGAGTCTGTCTGACAGTCTGAAATTGTAAACTTACTATTGGCATGCTAAGGATATAGAATCATGGTTTTGTGCACAGATGGACACACATAATGACCAACGGCCTAATTTGGGGAAGGGTAAAAACAGGACAAGATTAACCTAATAATGAATTTTGACGGATCGTATGATCCTGCTGAGCTCCACTAGACATAATATTCATTATAAAGTGTATTGAAGAATGCTATTTAGAGTTCCGAACTGACATTATAATTTACTGTTTCATAACAACACATCTGCAAGCATATATCACCACTGTCTCAAGTACGATCTAGTCGGAGTTTTATTAGAGCAATGCTGTGTTTAACCCTTAGATTGTTAACATTGAAAATATAAATCACTTTGGTACATTTCATTTATACGCTTAAGCGAAGGTTTCTTCCTCCGTTCTGCATAAAATGTTTGGTAGCAGAGAAGTTTCGATTGATTCCATAAAACCGTCTCTTAGACCAATTAAAAAATATTTTAAGGGTGGCGTTTGATTGAGTGGCCACAACCACCACAACCACAAGCCTATTCAGTGGCCTTGAACCCAGCTGCACATTCACAAATATGTTTTTTATGTTGTTTCTCAGTATTGCGTTGTACTAGATTTGACTTGCTATGGAACAAATACGTATAAAAGACAAACTCATATATGTTACGATGACAAGTTAATCTTTTTTATTTTCCATCTTCTAATCCAAGCAGGGCCTAAATTGAACACATTCATGATCTCAGTTTAGATATACTTCCTAGGGTTTTTCCATTTCTTCTAAGTCATCGTTTTACTTGACAATTTCTGCGGTTCTTGTCATATTCATACACTCAACCTTTTGTCATGCAGTTATTTGAAACAACTGATGGAAATGCGTGTTGCGGGAGGAGTTACTTTATAAATGAAAGCAAGAAATGCTGTAACGATATTTTGTATCTTATAACGGTGATTACACGGGTTGTATAGGGAGTCACCACATAAACACGCATCATAAACATTGCGAAACTAATGGCTTTCACGCACTTCTTCCACGTCGCTCTGCAGTCTGCCGTACAAATGAAAATTACGACTCTGGCATCCATATCTGCTGCAACGGTATGCTACATATGCACATCGCCAACGGTGTATGCTGCGGTAACGACGTGATCAGGTATTCTTGTTCGCAGATGCGTTGTGGGGGTGTGATCATGTCGCTGGATCAAGGTTTATCCTGCTGTTGTGCAGTGGAATAATCTCAGTGTGTCACAAGTGAGCTACAAAATTAACTTAATCCGTGATAGTATAACAGTTTGTAGCGCCCAATTCAGCATAGTTTACATACTTTCGTTCTGGTAAGCACAAAATTTGTTACGTAAGCGCTTTGTCGGGTTGTAGGGCGTACTTAACAAAATTATTCCTGTTAGGCAGTTGCTTTACATCTCGCAACTGATAAGGGTGTGTTTGTGTGTCGTGAGGTAGTGCTGAGGTTTGCCAACAATTTGTGTCATTGAGGGCACATTAACATAATGTCATTGAAGACATACAGTTTGCCGTTTCTTTCATTGAGGACTGAAATTGAGTAACTTTTGAGTATTTTGTAGATTCGTCGTTGAGGACGTATAACTCCACGAGAGTAATTTCTCGACATTGAGAGTCGAGGTGGCACCTAAGGTTCAACGCCCAGGCATAGCACAAACAACATACCGTTTTCATTATTCCGTGAGTAACTTTTGTACAATCTAGATATAGGGTAAGATATAGGGGGTAATTAATGCTAAAAAGATGGTTAGAGATAATGACGTCATGTAGGAGGTCAATTGTTGACTTGTCATATATCGGAAACTTGAGAGTGTAGGTACACCTAGAATGCATGACTATATTTTTGGTCACCAAATGAGGGGTGGAAAAAAATTCGAGTATAACGGGCGACGCCATTAATGCCTGGTACAATGGTAAAGTAAGAGGGTTTGTAGTGGTGTGTGAGCTAGGCTCCTGGAATGTCGAGTTATGAGGTCACGAATTAGTATTCTAATTTTGTAATATATGCGTTGTGAATTTCAAGTATATGTTGGTGGTGTGGTTTTGAGATTGTAGGGACGAGTTTTTCGAATAGGATATTGTCAATACCTCTTCAGAAATTACAGAAGTTTGGGAATGAGTTAGTTTTATTCCGACAAGCAAGTAAATTCTCGGTAGGGAATCAAATTAAGTTAACACACAAGTACAAGTTTACAACCAGAATTCTATGCAATTAGAATTAGGAGTTGATTATGCGTATTGAAGAATGTATTAATATGGGTATGAATGAGTTGCACGTTTAATACATGGTTTTGTTTTAGGGGTGTGTCCGATTATTGAAGGAAAGGCGCAGTTTATATGTCCATTTAGGATTTCTATATCAGCACAGGACTAGTTTGAGAGATGTTGATGTTATTGTTTTATCTTAAGCAAAAACGCTTAAAACTGTACAAAATAGTATGGTGTCTTTGATACCTGTAGTAGACAAATTGTTTTACACTTCTCAGGGCTTTCTGCGGTACGGCACCAGTTTTGGCTAACCTGGTTCCACGAGGGATTTACGTAGCACAAGCTGACAGAATAATTGCATCTAAATTTAACCTAGCGAGGCAGTAACACATACTATTATTATCCAAAGCTCTTCGAAGTAGCAAGAGAAGCAGATAGATTAATTAATTCGCGAGCGAATCCTTAAGACGTTACAAAGATCAAACCATTAGTAGCGATAGGGAAATTTCAACCATCAAATCTATGACTCCACCCACTTCTGCTGTCAAACCTAGCGAGAGGTGTTGACGAAAGGTCTTGGATACGCTTGTGTGGGGATATGGAAAACTTGATTAACTCTAGCTGCTCTAGGCTTTTAGCCCACAGCCAGATGCAAATTTCATTCCTTTTTATATACGGAACATTATCATGGCGATAAAACATACTGTAAGTATGGAGACTCTTTACTTAAATTCTCAAGAATAATTTCCAGACTTTATTTCCTCTCCCAAAATGATGTTGTAATCCTTGATCACTGACCCCCCGCCCATGTATTTGTTTACTTGTATGTTAATCGGCAGGAAGTTCTTATGTTAAATCTTTCCTGTGGCCTCAGCGCAGCAATAATAAACAGGTGTGACCAGTCAGACCCTCACATGCGTTGAACATCACCCGTGTCTCGCTCTCTTTCCCTTAAGCAATTGAGCAGACATGCAGCACGCACGTTCATAATCAGATAATTGTTCATGAAATCTGAACTTGAATTGTATTTTCTTTGGTGGAAAACGCTGGCAACTTAATGTAGCAGTTGTGAGTATTTTAACTTATGGTGTTATGACTCTGGGGATATGAATATTTAAAGATAATCCAGGGGCATTGACCGTCAGATTTTGATAGTCAATGTATTGTTATTCATAGCACAGGGGATAGATATAAGGGTCATTCCCATCAGCCCTCATTTATACCCATAATGCACCTTGACATATTCCAAATGGCAGCCCACTCGATCTTCTAAGCTTATTGAGGAAAACTTGTTCTTTTACTGAAGTTTAAGGAGTAATTGTGATGGTTAAGCCAACAGTCCTTATTTTGGGAATTATCATTTATTGTTTACATAATAATTATCGTTATCCTTTTGCTTTCTGATGTACTTTTGTTCCGGTTTCTTTATGAAACCTAGCTAGCTGGCTATGAAGGTAAATCATACTAAGGCTTACGTTAGGATGCAGCCTTCGTTGTCTGGATGTACATTTAATCAACATTCCTGTTATGAATCACTGTAGTCTTAAATAGTGGTTGACGCTGGGTTGGTTTATTAATTTGTGTGTTTTTAAGCCACTCATGGTGTAAACAAATCCTTAAATAGAACACTATGGCTGGTGAGTGAGCATTTTTTTGTGTACAAGTTCCAGTCTCTTAAATGGGCTGGAAACTTAGAGTTTATTTCAAGGGGATAAACTAAATATTATTTTTTTATGCGTCTTTCTTAAATTACTTTGACATTCATAGTCATCATTTGGAGGATTTTACCTTGGATGATTAATTTCAACAAGGAGGGCCCCAATATTAGTTAGCCTATGTAAGTGCATTTATTCAAAAGGATGTTTCTTTTTATTTTTATTTCAGATACACTGAAAACCCACATTGATCCTTCTCCCTCCACCGTCTTTATATTTTAATTTCTTGAGGATTCATTGTAAATTGTATTGGTTTTGTAAATTGTATGTCACTGGCTGATATACCCAGTGAGCTTGAGAACCCTGCAAGTTTTGAGAAATAAAAAAAGTGTCAAGGAGTAAATTTGATTTCTTTGTTCCTGATCTTAATTGTATTGGGCGCGGCACCACACTTGTATCCTTAGGCGACACAGGACACCTGACGTAAGAGTTGGGTTAGAATTTGCATGATCTTATTTTCTTGTATATTTCATGTATGTGTGTCATTCGTCAATTATGTTGATCATGATGCAAATTAAGGAATTATACACCGCCGATCCCCAACCTGTGACACAGTGCTATTAACGGACGAACTTAGTATGGGTTTAGGCAGTGGGTCGATTGGGTGGTTTTAGCCCCCTCCTCCCCACTGCCCCCCAAAAGGTACAAATATCTATAAAATGCTGCTAAAAGTTCCAGAAATTTTTCTAAAAGGTCCAGAAATTGGAGCAATGACCTCTTTTTGCTCTTCAATTTAATTAAGCCTCCGAACAGTTTAAAAGACCTTTTTTTTTTTTTTTTTACCGCTTTTGGCACAATATTGACAGAAATGTACGTCACCAAGAATCCCCCTCCCTAATCCAAAACGCTGACTACCCCTGTTTTGGGCTCCTTTTTCACGGGATTGAACTGTATTTAAAATTTGCGTATTCATTATAGCTGGTCGCCGGTGTCAACTACTGTTATAAACAGTTTTATAACATATTGAAGTATTTCCTTTAGGGTAACATTCCTTGTAATTTCTTTATCATTTCTTTATCATGTAAAAGGGTCATCTTTGACCAGTAAGTTTTTTTTGTATTACGAAGATTATTATTTTTCATTTTTTAATAGATTAATTGTTCTTTCTATACAACTTTTCATCTTTTTCACAAAAGTTGACATAGGTTGCAATTATATATGTATTTTATAAGCTAATGTATTGTACTCACACACAAGTACTACTTAAATTATTGTCAAACGTGCAGTATGTCGACTTAAACTGTTAAGGCGTTAAGGAATGACCATATAATGTACAGTTAACATACTCTTAAAGGGCGGGGCGTATGTACCACGCGTATGTGTATTCATGAACATGATAATATCAGTAATGTGTCACGGTGCCCCCCATTTTAAAACCTACATAGTTATTTATTTGCTTTTAAAGAGTATAAGACACACTTTAACCAGCACGGTGCACCTTCATGCTTTAGCAAACGAATATTAATGCAGTTGTTTGAAGTATCATTAAGTTAATATTAATTTCAAAATTGCGCATTTTTGATAATTTTGTCCGCAACAGTTTAATTAGATAAGATGTAACTGGTTTACCATATACCTCATCTATGTTATATTAGTAGGTCATGTGGATTAATAGTGCAGATCAAATTCGTAAAATAAATTGGCAATATATTTCTGGAAAAGCAAGTTTGATAAACTTTAAAATGCTGAGGGATTTTAAGATAACAAAAAGTTGATGAGAAGTATCACTCTTTTTATCATTTTACATTGTGTAGCAATTGTACTCGTCCGAGTAAAATATATCTGGTTCATAGCTGATTAAGTACCATTTCAGTCTAGATTTGTATTTGTATCAAGTTTTTAGATTTCTACTTATTACCTTATCGCAATATATAGTATATATGGCAATAAGTTATTGTACTCACTTTGTGTGTGTATGTGTGTGTGTGGGTGTGGGTGGGTGAGTGGGCGGGTGAGTGTGTGTCAGTGTACACAACTTTGTGTCGCGTGTACAGAGAAAACCGTAAAAGCTATCCTCTTGAGACTTGGTGGGAGGGTGTAGAGTGAGGTGAGCTTGTGTTCCGCACAAGTTGAGTCATGTACTTTACAGATCAAAGGTCAGAGGTCAAATAATTGAATGAAAATAGTAAATTTTGTGTTGCGCTTCCTTTGATAACCGTAAGTGATATTGGGTTGGTTCTTGATGTAGGGTTATATTTCTTACAAAATGGGACGTACATAAAGGTTAAAAGTCATATACTTAAATTAAAATGGTACATTTTGGTCTGTCGCGTATTATGCAATTAGGTTGTTACTTCATGGGTTGAAGAAAGATGATGTAATAATGTGTCTCAGGAAATGATCTGACATGTCACTGCAACGTCAAAGGTCAGAGGTCAAATAATAATGGTAAATTTTGTGCTGAATTTTGTTGGAAAAACGTAGTTGTTATTAGAAATGGTAAGTGTTGTGTTGCGCTTCCTGGGATAACCATAAGTGATATTCGGTTGGTACTTGGCAGGTGGAAGGTGATGCAGGGTATTTATCGCACAAATTGGGACATGTCAATTAAATTTCAGAGGCTAAATAATTGATTTAAAATGGTAAATTTTGGTTGGTTGCCTGATATGCAAATATCGCAAGTGCAATTCGGTTGTTACTTGGTGGGTTGATGAAGGATTATGAAAGGTTGTGTTTCGGGAAAGATGCAATTCGTCGCTTAAAAGTCAAGAGGTCAAATCAGTATTACTTGCTGGGTTTGTGGAAGGGGATGTAGTGTCTCGCACCGCACATAATGTCATTTAAAGGTCAAACGTCAGAGCTCAAGTAGTTGATATGAAAGGATCCACATTATGTTTTCTGGAAAAACATTTGATCATTTTGATTATTTTACAAGTCATATGTGGCAGATGCGATAAGGTCAGCAACTTCGTGGATTGCCATCTTGTTTCATTTTTTCTATTCTGGTATCTTTGATATAATTCTTTATTTCTATTTGGATGTTATATTTGTAAGAAAACAGACTCTTTCCATGATATGGGAACATATATGTATTAGCCAAATGCAAACGGTTGGCTGGTCTATAGTAGTTTCCGTATTCATTGCAGCATACATTTTGTGCGGGGAAATACATTTTATCTGTAGACTATGTATAAGAATCCTTATTTGTGTTGTAAGCGCTTATATTTTCAGCTTTTACTTGAAAATATTGTGCACGTGAGTATGTTTACAGTCATTGCAACGATACCAATTGTTCACCAACAGTTTTGAATGAATATATTGAATAAATGAGCAGAAAGAACACACAATTTTTGAGTTCGTATTTTCATTTAGTAGTACATATCATTCTCATTTAGTATAGGTATTGTAAACGTCGTATGTTTGTCGCAAATATATTTTTCCCAACCTGCTTGGTCATAGTCACATTAGGTCGTATGTTATTTAAAGTTTACTAACTGCATAATCAAATTGATCAATTTTAGAATGAAAAATTTTCCTGACGAGTACTAAAATTCTGCGAAACCAATTAAAGTCGACCCTATCTAAAATATGGAAATTGTTTACTTTAAACCTGCTTTTCATACTTTATTTGTTATAACTTCCGAACTTTTGTTAAAGAGGGAATGTTCGTCCCAATTAGACTTTGCTTGACTTATTAATGAATGTGGGGGTCATAGAAAGCCTCTTATGTGGGGCCACTCAGACCATCTTTAGAAAATATTCCCGTATACTCTTCCTTTCTTGTTGCATGCAGTATACATCTCATAAATCTTATTTACTTTAAAAGTGTAAATCTTTTGAGTTATACAATATAAAAAGCAATTTATGGCAAATTGTGGGATCCCTGGGCGATTGCCTTGTTGGCCACTTTTAACTCCGGTGCTACCAGTAGACCTGATACATATTCATGGTGTTAATTCGTGCCATTTATTGATTGTATTTGTGTTGCAACCAATCGGAAAAGTTGAATTGTATTGTCTAGATGTTTTTACGTTAGCACAATGACCTTTAATTTGCTGTGTGTATTAGTGTGTGTGTGTGTGTGGAAATAAAAGGGAAGGGGGAGGGGGGCTCACTCCCGCGAGAATGGCTCTTACAGCCTTTGGATTTCTCATGTAAAGTACAATAGTAACTGACCCGAAAAGAAATGTGTTTTGGATTTGTCATTGTTTAAATTTGAACAAAATTCATTGAAATAGTAGCATAGCAACTTCCTGATAATACCTCAATTAAATTGTGCATGCATTGCAAATTACTGAAGAAAAGAAGGCACATGAGTATATGAAAGTTATAATGAATTCAGAAGGAACCCAACAATAGTTTAAGATCGTAATCAGTCAGTGTGCATGCATTGAGGGAAAAGAAGGGTACATGAGTATATGAAAGTGTAATGAATTCTGAAGGAAGCCGACAATATTTTAGGATCGTAAACAGTCAGACTCACTTTGACAACGGTATAATTCCTAAAGTATTGAAAACCGGTTTCATGATTTATGAAAAGTTGAATGGAATGATCGCCATAAAATCTGTCAAGAAAGAATGGCACAATAAATACGGGCCTTAAAAGTAAATCTTTATGATGGCAGTCGGCTTTAAATAAAACCGTCTACCCCAATAATTCGATAGCATGATCGGAAATTCGAACAGAGTGTTAGTAAAACACACACCTAAGAAATACCATAGAAAACCAAAAAATTACTTCTTTGGAGAAATTATTAAAATCTGAGGGAAGGCTTAAACGTGAAAGTGACGATTTTCCGCTAGTTGTTTACTACTTTTTCATGATCCTGTTTGAAATATGCATGTGGAAGTGCAACAATCAAGCGTTAATAAGAGGGAGTTTGCAGGTACTCTTGATATCTGATGTCTTGGGCGTAATGGAAATTTGAAAGGTTCATATCTGTTTCTATTCTTCTGTGCAATACAACTTATTGCAACTCAAACATACCCCTGAACCTTGGCTATGAAATGGAAGAAATTGATGAAATAGCATCAACAGAACAAAATATTTTTCTTCGACTAATATTGTCATGAAAATTTCGGTAGGCTAGAAAGAGCTTACTAAAATGTAACACATTATAGTTTGGGGGGCTAGGCCATTGTCACTCCATCAGGAGTTCACCCCTGGGCTCCATGGCTGTCAACTGTCCTCAAACTTTTGTGTGCTCGTCATATAACATCAGCACTATTTCGGTGGCATATATGATCTGTCTGGATCAGGCAGAAAGTGGTGGTTGGCGTGATCTACCTATAATAGCTCGGAATTTGTTCAATTGGGCAAACAGGAAACTATCGAGAAAGTAAGCTGACCCCCACCCCACTTCCCCAAAAAGGAGTAGCCTTCATTGCGACCCTGACAATATCTATTTGATTGCAACTGGCTTTTACATTATTGTGAATGCGATTACTCAGTCCTTGGACAGTGTCATATTTTAGATCCACCTTTTTTGTGACGGAGCAATGAAAAATAACAATTAAAAGCTTTATCAATTATAAATTTCGTAAAATCTTATGACGTAGTTATGCAGCTTTTCAGTGTAAACTATTGGAAAATGGCTGATGGGAACAAGATTATATGGTAAGAGTAAGGTTATAAGGCGCAGTCATCACGGTGAGAATTTAGGGAAGTAACAATGATGCATAACGTAATAGCTTTCACCGTAAATATTACAGGGTTTGATGTATGATGGAAGTAGGATTTAAGTGTTCAAGCTGTTTTTTTATAGTTGTAATTTGTGTATGTCAAGTTTGCTTTTCAACTTGTTGCTATACATAAGAAGCTGCATAAAGAACGTCGAAATTTGAAATGGGAAATGTATGTACGTACATATTGCAGGTGTGAAGAAATCGTTTCATTTACTATTTGAATTGATTTAGATTATTTGCATTTAACATATGAAATAAAACATGGAAATGCTTAGAGTGCATTTATAACTTAGTTGAACCCCTGTAAACGACCATGACACGATACAATGTTATTGTGGGGTGCGAATTCAAACTCAGTTTTCTTCTAGTATGCTAAGCACTGACTCAGCGATATTACTTCAATAGAAAGAACTTTTTCCAATGTTTTTTTTTTTCAATCAACACACAACATATGTTGCTATCCTTTAATCAATCATCAACGTGATACTTGTTTTGTTTTATTTGAATTGAGGTCACGTATTCAATTTTGTATGATTTGTATTGTATCACCTAAATGTCGAAATAGTAATGGCCACGTTCAGCCGTTTCAATACACCGATTCCAACGTTGGCTGAATTTGGAGAGAATATTAAGCATGGGTTTAGGCAATTTAGTCCTTTATTTACGAATTGAAGATAATACTGCAAATGTGCATACTTTCTTGAAGGGTTATGTCCTGAAAATTGAGGCTTTGATCATTGTATTACCAATTCTATATGGGGTTTTTTTTGCCATGCATTTGTTCTAGTTTTGAATCAGTTTAAAAAAAAATCAAATAATAGGTTTTGTATGAAACAGCTAGTTCATCAATAACATTTGAGGCACCCAAGCAGCCAAGGCAACATTTGAGGCAACCAAGGTCAAACTTTGCTTCCCTGCGGGAAATCCATAAAAACAACAAGGAACAGAAATACCAATGTTGGCAATACGCTAAAATCTGTTCACGTACACGGAAAATGATCATAGTAAAACTGATTCTTCTCACAAACAAGAAAAAGTGTTAAATATCCCGGATTCACCATGATCCTCAAACATCAAATTTTGCAAAAATTTACCATTTGCTACACCATGATTGAATGAAGTTTTACAGGTATTGATTTACACAACAAATATACCCTAACTTAGATTAAAGACGGAATTGCTGGAAAATATTAATATCTTCATAGAAATAAAAGAAATATAAAAAATGTAAGCTTATATGTTAATACAAATTTCATTTTCTAAAGTATTTAAACTTAATTTAAATATCGTATTAATGTGCAGATAAAACTACACTGCAATCCAACGTTGTTCGAAATATTTCCAACACTCACCGACAAGACAAGATAATATTTCCACACCCACCGACAAGACAAGATAATATTTCCACACTCACCGACAAGACAAGATAATATTTCCACACTCACCGACAAGACAAGATAATATTTCCACACTCACCGACAAGACAAGATAATATTTCCACACTCACCGACAAGACAAGATAATATTTCCACACCCACCGACAAGACAAGATAATATTTCCACACCCACCGACAAGACAAGATAATATTTCCACACTCACCGACAAGACAAGATAATATTTCCACACTCACCGACAAGACAAGATAATATTTATTTTATTGGTGACGAGTCAAGAAATTATCTTGAGATGAAATTTCCTGTTTAAGCCATAAAGAAATTATGAAAGAGAGAACAGTGAAACTTTCGCCATCCTTTTGCATCTTACTTCAATAATTTTACATCCAAAATGTGTTACTTGGTGTCGACTCTGGTTTGATCAAATTTTAGAAACTATTAAAAAACATTTTTTTTTTAAATGATTGAAATATAAACATAAATATTATGTTTTTCGCGGTATCACTACTATTCTTATACGCTTAATCAATCCCCGCTGGAGGATAGCTACCATTGAAGGCTATGTTGTGGTTCGGTTCTTCCTGATTCATCTATTATTCTAAAGCATGCTTAGAAAAAGCGACAGGTATCATTTATAAAATGGTCCTTGGTCTTTTATATTTCTTTTTAAATAGAAAACAAACATGAATTTAATAAATAGCACTTTTCTAATGCAAAAATATCCTAACTACACTGTTTTTTCATTCCCATTGCAGTACTCTATTTTCATAATAGCATTTCCGAAGAATCAGAAAAAATGGAGCAAGGTACTTGAATATCGTATGAAAGAGGACATTTCTCCCAAATGTGCAACAAGCCGCAAACATATATACAAATTCAAGGTACGAAAATACATCTGAAAGTAAAACCATATTAAAGTTCGAAAAACAAATTAAGAATTGACGACTTTCTATGATAATTTCTTGATCGCCGCTCAAGTGAGTGGATTTTCATTTCAGGGAAAAACAAGGTGAAATTTTGCTACATGATGTAGGATATACAGTACTCTCAAACTATGGAAACACACTACACACCTCCAGCATAACGGATACCTATAGTAGGCGTATGTAATATCATATTGACCTACCTCTCTGATGCTTGAATCATAAATATCCGACTTTGACTACTTACTGAGTTTGATAGATTGTCTAAAAGTAGAATTTTAATTACGGCCATTATAAGTGCTTTCTAAAATGAACATCGAAGCAAAATCTTATTTGAAATGACCCTCAGTCAGCACAATTTGTAATGACCCTCAGTCAGCACAATTTGTAATGACCCTCAGTCAGTACTAATTTGTAATGACCCTCAGTCAGTACTAATTTGTAATGACCCTCAGTCAGTACTATTTGTAATGACCCTCAGTCAGTACTATTTGTAATGACCCTCAGTCAGCACAATTTGTAATGACCCTCAGTCAGCACAATTTGTAATGACCCTCAGTCAGTACTAATTTGTAATGACCCTCAGTCAGCACAATTTGTAATGACCCTCAGTCAGTACTAATTTGTAATGACCCTCAGTCAGTACTAATTTGTAATGACCCTCAGTCAGCACAATTTGTAATGACCTCAGTCAGTACTAATTTGTAATGACCCTCAGTCAGCACAATTTGTAATGACCTCAGTCAGTACTAATTTGTAATGACCCTCAGTCAGCACAATTTGTAATGACCCTCAGTCAGTACTAATTTGTAATGACCCTCAGTCAGTACTAATTTGTAATGACCCTCAGTCAGCACAATTTGTAATGACCCTCAGTCAGCACAATTTGTAATGACCCTCAGTCAGTACTAATTTGTAATGACCCTCAGTCAGCACAATTTGTAATGACCCTCAGTCAGTACTAATTTGTAATGACCCTCAGTCAGCACAATTTGTAATGACCCTCAGTCAGCACAATTTGTAATGACCTCAGTCAGTACTAATTTGTAATGACCCTCAGTCAGCACAATTTGTAATGACCCTCAGTCAGTACTAATTTGTAATGACCCTCAGTCAGCACAATTTGTAATGACCCTCAGTCAGCACAATTTGTAATGACCCTCAGTCAGCACAATTTGTAATGACCCTCAGTCAGTACTATTTGTAATGACCCTCAGTCAGCACAATTTGTAATGACCCTCAGTCAGTACTAATTTGTAATGACCCTCAGTCAGTACTAATTTGTAATGACCCTCAGTCAGTACTAATTTGTAATGACCCTCAGTCAGTACTAATTTGTAATGACCCTCAGTCAGTACTATTTGTAATGACCCTCAGTCAGTACTAATTTGTAATGACCCTCAGTCAGTCACAAATTTGTAATGACCCTCAGTCAGCACAATTTGTAATGACCCTCAGTCAGTACTAATTTGTAATGACCCTCAGTCAGCACAATTTGTAATGACCCTCAGTCAGTACTAATTTGTAATGACCCTCAGTCAGTACTAATTTGTAATTTGTAATGACCCTCAGTCAGCACAATTTGTAATGACCCTCAGTCAGTACTAATTTGTAATGACCCTCAGTCAGTACTAATTTGTAATGACCCTCAGTCAGTACTAATTTGTAATGACCCTCAGTCAGTACTAATTTGTAATGACCCTCAGTCAGTACTAATTTGTAATGACCCTCAGTCAGTACTAATTTGTAATGACCCTCAGTCAGCACAATTTGTAATGACCCTCAGTCAGCACAATTTGTAATGACCCTCAGTCAGTACTAATTTGTAATGACCCTCAGTCAGCACAATTTGTAATGACCCTCAGTCAGTACTAATTTGTAATGACCCTCAGTCAGTACTAATTTGTAATGACCCTCAGTCAGCACAATTTGTAATGACCCTCAGTCAGTACTAATTTGTAATGACCCTCAGTCAGTACTAATTTGTAATGACCAGCTTTGTAATGACCCTCAGTCAGCACAATTTGTAATGACCCTCAGTCAGTACTAATTTGTAATGACCCTCAGTCAGTACTAATTTGTAATGACCTCAGTCAGTACTAATTTGTAATGACCCTCAGTCAGTACTATTTGTAATGACCCTCAGTCAGCACAATTTGTAATGACCCTCAGTCAGCACAATTTGTAATGACCCTCAGTCAGCACAATTTGTAATGACCCTCAGTCAGTACTAATTTGTAATGACCCTCAGTCAGTACTAATTTGTAATGACCCTCAGTCAGTACTATTTGTAATGACCCTCAGTCAGCACAATTTGTAATGACCCTCAGTCAGCACAATTTGTAATGACCCTCAGTCAGTACTAATTTGTAATGACCCTCAGTCAGCACAATTTGTAATGACCCTCAGTCAGCACAATTTGTAATGACCCTCAGTCAGTACTAATTTGTAATGACCCTCAGTCAGTACTATTTGTAATGACCCTCAGTCAGTACTAATTTGTAATGACCCTCAGTCAGCACAATTTGTAATGACCCTCAGTCAGTACAATTTGTAATGACCCTCAGTCAGTACTAATTTGTAATGACCCTCAGTCAGCACAATTTGTAATGACCCTCAGTCAGTACTATTTGTAATGACCCTCAGTCAGTACTAATTTGTAATGACCCTCAGTCAGTACTATTTGTAATGACCCTCAGTCAGTACTAATTTGTAATGACCCTCAGTCAGCACAATTTGTAATGACCCTCAGTCAGTACTAATTTGTAATGACCCTCAGTCAGCACAATTTGTAATGACCCTCAGTCAGCACAATTTGTAATGACCCTCAGTCAGCACAATTTGTAATGACCCTCAGTCAGTACTAATTTGTAATGACCCTCAGTCAGCACAATTTGTAATGACCCTCAGTCAGTACTAATTTGTAATGACCCTCAGTCAGTACTATTTGTAATGACCCTCAGTCAGTACTAATTTGTAATGACCCTCAGTCAGTACTATTTGTAATGACCCTCAGTCAGTACTAATTTGTAATGACCCTCAGTCAGCACAATTTGTAATGACCCTCAGTCAGTACTATTTGTAATGACCCTCAGTCAGTACTATTTGTAATGACCCTCAGTCAGTACTAATTTGTAATGACCCTCAGTCAGTACTAATTTGTAATGACCCTCAGTCAGTACTAATTTGTAATGACCCTCAGTCAGCACAATTTGTAATGACCCTCAGTCAGTACTAATTTGTAATGACCCTCAGTCAGTACTATTTGTAATGACCCTCAGTCAGTACTAATTTGTAATGACCCTCAGTCAGCACAATTTGTAATGACCCTCAGTCAGTACTAATTTGTAATGACCCTCAGTCAGCACAATTTGTAATGACCCTCAGTCAGCACAATTTGTAATGACCCTCAGTCAGTACTATTTGTAATGACCCTCAGTCAGTACTAATTTGTAATGACCCTCAGTCAGTACTATTTGTAATGACCCTCAGTCAGTACTAATTTGTAATGACCCTCAGTCAGCACAATTTGTAATGACCCTCAGTCAGTACTAATTTGTAATGACCCTCAGTCAGTACTATTTGTAATGACCCTCAGTCAGTACTAATTTGTAATGACCTCAGTCAGTACTAATTTGTAATGACCCTCATTTAATTTGTAATGACCCTCAGTCAGCACAATTTGTAATGACCCTCAGTCAGTACTAATTTGTAATGACCCTCAGTCAGTACTATTTGTAATGACCCTCAGTCAGTACTAATTTGTAATGACCCTCAGTCAGCACAATTTGTAATGACCCTCAGTCAGCACAATTTGTAATGACCCTCAGTCAGTACTAATTTGTAATGACCCTCAGTCAGTACTATTTGTAATGACCCTCAGTCAGCACAATTTGTAATGACCCTCAGTCAGTACTAATTTGTAATGACCCTCAGTCAGTACTATTTGTAATGACCCTCAGTCAGCACAATTTGTAATGACCCTCAGTCAGTAAAATTTGTAATGACCCTCAGTCAGTACTAATTTACCGTAAGAAATAGAAAACTTAACATTCATTCGCACCCTTATGCCCTTCAACTTAGAACCTATGAGATTATACTATTTAAAGAGATAAACGTAAAGGGTCTCTTAGGGATAATTACGTCGAGAAACTGCACAATACATACATGTACACATAGTTATCATTTTATATGTGTTACTTACATATAATCTCAGATTTTTCTCTCTCTAAAATCGAATAGAAAAAGGCTGGAAATTTTGGGACCTTTTGGTCCACACTGTTTGTAATGTAATTATCTGTACACTGTACATGCAATTATCATTTGAAGCTTCGACGTTCTGTATGGTGCTACTTATGTATAACCAAAGTTGAAAACCAAATTTGACTTTTAAGGAAAATGACAATTAGACAAAATGTGCGAACATTTAGAGATAGTCAAGACATATTCCGCCGCATATATTGAAGGAACCCACGTGATCTTAACAGACTATAAAGTGCGCTATATTTACCAGCAACTATGAAGTTGGGCCTGTTCTTAAAGTAATAAATGATGGCATTTGAGCTGCCTAATATTTTAGAAATGAATGTAGCTCTTTCAAAACATTGGCAGACACACAAGGTGTAACTAGTCGAAATGAATTAAGCAGAGTATGTTTAAAAAAAAATAATCGAGTTTTGGCACATTTAATATTGGTAATTTCGACGAAGATTGAAGCACATAAGTTATACCGGTGAATGCGAATTGGACCAAGATGAGGAAGAGAGTCAACTAAAACACAATACTCGTAATGCAAAGACTGTCTGCAAACCGAGGATAACTGAACAATATTCATAGATCAAAGTGTTACAATCATTTTGAAAATATTGGTTTTGCTTCCATATTGCTTTTCTAAATGCTCTCCTGATTGATACCTTAAATCACTTAAAGAGGAAATCTCGTCCCAAAAAAATTGCTCTACCCTTCACTAATAAATCAGATATATATTAGTGGCATCACTTTCACAGTGGTATATTGCCTGTCGGCTATTGCTTAAACATTTTGACCAATCAGAAACCAGATTGTATTTTTATCTCCACGTTAAGATAATATCTGGCTTTAAATCATTGCAATATTCACTGAGCTCAATTTTTTCCTCACCTAGTGGCGTAGCCAGAGGGGAGGGAGGGGAAACGGGGGGGGGGATGGAGGAGCGATCGCCCCCAATATTTTAATCCGTTGCTTCAGATTGGTGCCGTCGGTTCAGATTGGTGCCGTCAGTTCAGATTGGTGCCGTCAGTTTAGATTGGTGCCGTCGGTTTAGATCGGTGCTATCGGTACACTTGCATCAACTTCATTAATATGCGTGCGATGCAGTAGTCATAGTGTCGGTCGGTTGAGATTAGTGCCAAGTGTCCAGTAATCATGTAATAAAATCTTATTTTGACAAAAATTGATCATAACTTTGGTAGGCTGTAACTTTAAACATTGGGGAGAAAAGCCCCCTAGCTCACAATTTAGCTCTACACAACTGGCTGTCCCTCGCACAGCGCTATTTTCATTCATCCAACTTGAATGAACGATTATGATATAGTAGACGCAGCTTTGTCCAAACTAACTTGTATTCAGTCTCCTTTTAACAATGAGAACGAGACGGGTGAATGTAGTAAGCATGCGTGCGCATACATGTTATTCGGTGTCACTTCAATTACACCACTACATATTTGTCGGTTTTAATTACCCCCGCCCCCTCCCATATGCAAATTCTGGGTACGCCACTGTTCTCACCAACAAACTAAGTCTCACAACTTGGCACCAATTTTCAGATACTTTACCTAATATGGAATCCTTCAAAGCCTAATCAAAATAAAAACGCAGACTAAGAATGATTTGGGGCACAAAAACAGTGCTGAAAAGAGTTATACAATCTATTAATGAGAATTTACATCAGCACTTAGTGAGGTTAAGGTTTTTGTGATGATAGATTTGTTGAGAGAGTCACTGCATGAGGGAAGGTATTCATCCCATCAAGCAGCTCATCATCAGTGCCAGAGAAGTAAGTGCGGTAGAAAATGTAATTTCGCCTCTATTTCCGAGCTCACTTTGCCCGTAGATCGCGTGTTTGTGTTTTGCATGATTTTTTGACTATAAACCCTACTCATAAAACAAGCTTGTAAGATAAGGGAGAAGACATACAGTTTTACTTACTGAGGAAGGTTTTAAACATCTTTTAAACACATTTTAACATTGTTTGACCCTAAAATGGCAGGTTGACGCAACACTTAAAGAGCACGTGACTACATCTCATTTGTTAATTACCATTGTGATTATGTGGTTCGTCAATTACCATGATTTTACCATCTTTAAAAGGAGAACGTAACCAAAGTGTAGAAGAAATTATCAACCGACGACAACGCCGAGGTTACGACATTGACAGCAGTAATTAATAGTATCCTCTAAAAAAAAAAAAATAGCAGCGAGTAAATTAACATCAACGACCAAAAAATGAATTAAGAGTAATTGAGCATTCTATAAAGTTAAACCGAAATCTAATGTCAAACTTATTGTACAAAGTAATTTCCACGCAAATTGCTCCCTGAAGAAACATTGATTGTATCTGATTCCTCGACTGTCTGCTCATGTCAATTTAAATTCAACATTTCATGCAATTTTGCATGTCTTTCATTCTTGCTAATGAGTTAATTTACTTAATGACACATCATAATAGCATACCTGGGAAGTTTACAAAACGGTACACAGTTTGTGAAATTTACAAAAAGTGACTTCCATTTTACACTCTTAACTAAATTCAACGCTTGATCAATTGTACATTGCGTAAGAACGTTACCTGTAGAGTTGGGTGCATAGTGGGTTTGCACTGATTTATAAGTAAACATCACAATGCAAATACAAACGATACGAAAAGCCACTGTAAGAACGGGAAAACACCTTTGATACAAATATAACCTAAGTTAACTTTTCTTTCAAATAAGCAGGAAAATGAAATGCTAAATTAAGAGAATCTGAATGATATAAAAACCAGTCATTTTAAAAGTATATCAACAAATTTAGGCGTTCGATTGGTGCTGATTCAACTGAGAAATTGTTTATATTGAAAACAATTACAATAAACTGAGGAGCAGTATTAGTTATATATATATATATATTATATCCAAATTAAGCTGTATTCACGTCGGAGTTTTCAGATTTACTAATACGGAAAACACGAAGATGGTTTTATTCGTCTTAGTATTCATCATCAACTTGATGGCAACAAGTAAGTTAACGAACAAATTATCTACAATCTACCTGTTTTATTACTCTTAACTATAATTAACAATGAGTCTGACTTCACCTCATAACGTAATAAATTAATGTGAGCACAATTCACTTGTTAAATTTTCTAACCAGTCGTTTTCCATATGTCTGCTTTTAATAGAAAACAATAGAATCATGCTTATGCAGTCATTTCAAATTGTTAAAGCAGCTACAATTATACCAAGGATTCATTTATTTTAATTCACCTTAATCTAGTCGTTACCAGTGCAGAATTATTTGTGGTTACTTTATATTAATGCATATTTTTTTTTAAATACATGTAAAATATCAATAACGGACTATATTGATTGATGTATGTATGCTATAATCTATCAATTGCAATTGAGCAGTTGAGTATGTCATGCGAAGTAAATCGCCTTAACTTTGATAAACTGTTTAAGATATGTAATTTCCATAAATCATATTTATATGAATATTTGTTCTTTCTTAGGAGTGAATGCTGGTATTTGTTTGAACGATTATTCTGCCACATCTATTGAATTTGAGAGCGACACCCATTTATGCTGTGGTGGAAATATTGAAGTCCTTTCTAGTCACCCATCTCAAAAATGCTGTAAGTCACGCTCTCATTTTCAAGGATTTTAGTGTGGATGCCCAATATGTTCTAAGTTCATTCACAAATTTATCTTCATGATCTTTTTGATTTATTGGTGTAATTGCTCATAAATAGGATTTGTATATACCTGAAGCAATAATAACTATATTATTTAGAATTATATACTGCATACACTCTGGCTCAATAAAAACGCATTGTTGTAACATTTCACTATTCAAGCAAGAATCAAGCTCTTTTGTAGTCTGTACGAATGTTGTTAATTTACGCATAGGCGCAAGACAAAATTAAAAAATCTTATAATAATTGGGAAACGCTTTATCAATTCTTGTTCATGTCGCACACAAAGTAGATTAAAAATAAAAGTCTATTTTTTACGTTAAAGTACCCTACCCTTTATCAATGCAGGCATCTCTGTCACAAAGCTGATAAGAAGGAAGTTCTTTACAGTGCAGATGTTTTGATGCAAGCTGCAAGCAATTAGTGTATTATAAATAATACCAATAGAAAGTGAAATAAACGCGAAGGGCCTTAAACAATTTTGTCATATAGCAAACTAGATACCTTATAACACGAAAGAAAAAAACGGTATACAGTGTACTTGAACAGGAATATAATCACACATTTTTCTCTCATGTCATTATCAATTAGTTATGATTTACAAACGGTGCAAAGATTAGGTCTTCAACATTTTTATACTGATAATTTCATAATAATCAAGGAACCCGTGAAGCGTTTTGCAAGTGTTATGATGATCGTGATTGTTATTAGGAGGACTTCAAAAATATTTAACTGTACACAACTCGAAGATAAAAATACGATGATATCAGTAGAATATTAATTTCACCACATTTTCAGGAGAGATCAAAGCAGTATAATATGGAATATAAGTTGCCACAAACTACTGTAAGTCTGTCATGGTGTGCGTAGTTGTTTTGTTAATAACATAAAGAAAGCACTTTGATCTTTTCTAATGTAAATAATTTACAAGTATACAGACTGTTGTATACGCCATACCTTACGTATTGAGGCGTGAATGTGTTATTAAGTTTGGAAAGTCTTGGTTGCCGCTTATTTATTTCGAGACTCTATTCATACGTGTATGACAAATCGATCGTCAATGCCCTTTTCCTTATTTCTTTCCAATAGGTTATAACACTTTGATATACTGGCCTAGCACTGAGGAATGCTGTAGAGATACACACGGTCAAGCAAAAATCATTGGCAAAGACGAAGACCTTGGCTGTTGTACAAACCCTCTTCACGACTCTAGAACATACGATAAAAGAACAGAACAATGTTGCAGTGGAATGATTTACGATTTGCAAGAAGGTAAAATCAATCTTCATTTTGATTTCTTTACAGTGATTGTGCTTTAACACTTAAACGATATTACAAAAGCTAAATAAAAAATTTCAGTCAGTCTGGTGCTTCTTGAGCAATCAAGTTTTTACTACCTTTTTAGATATTGTTTTGAAATAATAATAATAATAATAATAATAATAATAATAATAATAATAATAATAATGATAATAATAATAGTAATAATAATAATAATAATAATAATAATAATAATAATAATAATAATAATAATAATAATAATAATAATAATTACAATAATTACAATAATTACAATAATTACAATAATAATAATAATAATAATAATAATGATAATGATAATGATAACGATGATAATGATAATGATAATGATAATAATGATAATGATAATAATGATAATGATAATAATGATAATAGTAATATTAATAATGATTAAAATAATAATGATAATAGTAATATTAATAATGATTAAAATAATAATAGAAAATAAATGAATAATAATAATGAAAATAAAATTATAAATAATAATAATAAAAATAAAATTATAAATAATGATAATAATGATAATAATAATAATAATAATAATGATAATAATAATAATAATAATAATACACCTGAAAGTTCTGTCTGGCTGATAATTTCATATAAGTATAAAGCATATTGAAACCATTGTGCTTTAATTGTCTTTTGTTCAAATCATCCACCTGCCAGATCAGACGGCAGAGATGAGAGCGAAATGTTGCATAGTCGTTTTCGATAACCTAACTTATAACAATGTATGCATTTCATTATCCAGGTTACGAGTGTTGTGGACAGGAGTACTTTGATCCTACAATAGCAACGTGCTGTCAGGATGAGCTTACAGGAGAGCACAACATTTTACAAGGAATGGAGAAATGTTGTGGAAGTTCTTCATTATATAACCCCACAAATGAACTCTGTTGTGATGGTAGGAAACATTTTGTGAGGAAAAGGGCGATAAAGCTCAACAATGTCCAATGCTGCGGTGAAATGTCTTACAATACAGAAGAAAAGCTTTGCTGCAATCAGGTAAATTGTGTTTGATTATGTTTTGATGAATTTGATACAAAGCTACTATTTGTGAAGTAATGAAAATCCAAATCGATAAGGTGGGTTAGCCCATGATTATTGGTCAAATTTCAAAATAAAGGCTATATTCGAGCACAAAGGAGACTCGATGCACAAAACGAAACAAAATGGTATAACAGAATCCTCAACATTTTAGAGAAAAGTAGTTAGGAACTCATTTGGAAGAATTATTAACAAGAATGTGTTTACAGAAAACATGAACAACAATATCGGAATACTGGAAATTTTGATAAAATATTCAGCTTCGGTTTGAAATAAGAATAAATGTTCTGTGATCAAACGGAATGACTCACTTCTCAATACTGAGAATACTGTGTGGGATTGCTTACCGTAACTAAACCTTATAAGTTTTCCGTTACGATAAAGCCACCAAGTATTACCTATTTGAAACCTGAACTTGTGAAGAAATAACATAAAATCTTATTCAAAAAAGAATTACCCTTTGTCTTCTTCATTTGTGCAATTCAATTAATGTAATACACCCAGAAAAAGATTAATATGTTATCGAAGTCGGTGCTTTGCAATATCACATTTACCTATAAATAACTTTTGATCATACTTACATCACTTCTCATTCATTCTTTTTCATTTAAGAAAACACCTGGAAATATCATTACTTGCAAATTATTTAGAAATACTTCAGTTGTTTTAAAGGATATATAAATTGGCATAAGACTGTGCTACAAATTCGTCCTTGACAAAATTTGTTCTTCTTTTACTTAATATAGACTATCGTTCTAAAAGAGAGTGACAATAGTCAATGTTGTGGAGTTACCTCATTTGACCCAGAAAATGAAATCTGCTGCGATGGTGTGAAGTCATCAGTTTTTGCAGGTAAGGCTAATTTTGGCACAGACAAAAATATGCAGACAAGATACTAGTATTAGAGATACATGGCACAAAGCTGGCATTATATGTAAAGTTGCATTAGGTTTAGTTTTTATATACATAAACCTATATCATATTTTCAAAATTCGTATAAAGGAAGTACACGTGCGATATATGAGACCTTATGTATTAAATATCGTGAAAATATAAGTGTGAAACTATATAAGTGTCATACTATCAAGCGACTTGACTTCTTTCGCAGTCTTTTACCGACTATGAACAAGTTTATATTGTGCCTAAAACGGTGATCTTAACCCTCTTGTGCTTGCAGATCCAGACACTCAGAGATGCTGTGGGAATCATTCGTTCCTTACTACAGAACAATTGTGTTGTGAGGACCACTTGTACAACTTGGCTGAAATTCCACAATATAGCTCTTGCTGCAGAGAAGGCAAGTTCCTTCGTTTAAGATTTGCCTTTGAGATCAAATGTTCATACCGTTAAAGGGAATGGTAATGGGAATTACACGAGTATTGTGTGCAAACGTTTGTTAGACGACACATCAAAATGAAATCATGAAAGTAATACAAATACCATTAAAAGTGCTTATTTTACAGCTTTTTAAAACTTCAGATATAATTGTTCAAGACGAAATGTAAATTTGTAATGACGTCAGAATAGCCATCTATTTTCTGAAACGAACCCAGATTTAATCCTCCTTCCTCTGCTACAATGCTCCCACAGAAAAGAGCAATTAGTTTCTTTTTCAAACTTAGTTATACCTTCAGACAAGATTAATCTGGAATTACTACAACAGCATCGGCATGTTATCAACGACAGATAATCATTGATATTTGTGATAAATAATCAGTCATCATTATTTGGAAACCAGACAGGGATTCCAAGGCATAAAGATTGCTCTCTTTAAAATCTGATGAATAATTGCTCAAACTCCCTATATATCACAAGCTAGACAAAAACTTTCTGATTGAATTCTTTTGGCAATAGAATTAAGACACCAAATAAATATCTGAATATTCTCTTTTGCAGACTTTTATAACCCAGAGGAACAAATGTGCTGCAACGGACATGTTCATCATGGAATCCATAAGAGGTGTTGTGGCCATCATGCTTATGACGTTCGAATAGAAAAATGCTGCACAGGTAATCTTGAGGCAATGTATCTCGCTTGACATACATTGTTTGCTCATTTTCTGATGTATTTTAAGTATTGTACGTCACTAAGTATTAATTTAACTTGTATTCAACAATCACTGCACTTTGGATAAAGAACAAAGTTAGGGTATAAAAACCTCCTTTAACAGTTTTGCATGTGTGAATGAACATTAGATTTTGATTAAATTGCCCTTTAAATCTTTGAAATATTGTATGTAGTTAAGGTCAATCAAAGTTTCAAGGTTTTTAAAATTCAGACGAACATTGTGATGTCATCAGATATCTTTAACTACTTTTGACACGAGCTTTTGCTATATTAACAGACCATTCTATATTTTGATTGTTTAAGCTCAACTTGCCTCTAAAGATATTTTCACTCCTTTAAGTCATTTTGACGTTCGACCAAGCTATATTGACTTGAAATACAGCTGGTATTTCAAATGCTATCATTCAATCGAAATGCTACAAATGCATACACTGTAAGACCTAGAATTCATGCTCGTGTTTTGGTTTTAGTAAATCAAGTTTATTGCCAAACTACATAAAGTCTCAATTATTCCATTCTTCTTATTATTACGGATTTATTATTTACAGATCCACTTGGAGAACGACATGCCATTAAAGAAGCTGGAAGTAAATGCAGTGATCACTCCGGTGAGGGGCTTCAAATCTGTGATGTGATATCAACTGAGGATGGCGTACAACGTGTAGTACCTACACGTTACGATGCATCGAAAAAGGTAAGCTAAACAGAAATAACCTTATTTAAGGTGCAATTTCAAACAACAAGCGAAAGTGTATATTTCAAATATAAAATCCACTTGAGCGCAATCGAAACCACTGCTTTTATTTATGAAATATTTGCATTTTTGGATGAAATCAGATGCAAAATAACTAAAAATAAAGTTTAAAGAAAACCTATTAAAAGGAAACAGGAAATTCAAGCTACAATCGAGATATTCTAAAGGCCATTTGTACTATCTTACCTTTTTAGTCATTTACATGTTTTTTCCCTCAAGCAAGTATTAATTTTAGATATCTCCTTAACGGAATGAAATATTGAAGTTTGGTTTTTTCTTTTTCTTTTTTAAAGTATTTTTTCATGTAAGATGAACTTACTTGACCACTGAACTAATCCTTTATTCTGTTTGAAATAACAACAAATGAACTTAACTGATTACCTCAATGTATACTTAAGCGTTTATTTTAACGTGTTACATTTTTTTCTTTTGACATTTATTAACAGAAATGCATCGATAAAACTGGACAGCTGATGTCTCTGGCGCCGGGGCACTTGATATGTTCAATAGAAAACCGTATTCAATATAACCCAGACACTGAGATCTGTTGTGACGGCAGCAAGTTTCCGCGCTTTGATGAAAACGGGTACGAGCAGGGGTGCTGTGCTCATCGTATGCCACAAACTTATAAATTAGATATGCCATTCTGTTTCATATAGATTCAAGATAGTATTTCAACATTATTTAAAAAAAGTGCCTGGTACTATTGTCCGGGAGTGAAGTAGGCATTTAAATCCTGAATAATTTCAACAGACCCTAAAAAGGTTTGAAGTCATCGTATTTAGCAGTTTAAATTATACTGCAAGTTGTCCATTTGCATACCTAATAATACTTCAGCTTGAGCCTCCCCTTTTCCCGAAAAGTATATCTGAATGAGTAATTTGGTGGTTGTGTTTTATATACATATATCTATATATATATATATATCTATATATATATATATATATATATATATATATATATATATATATATATATATATATATATATATATATATATATATATATATATATATATATATATATATATATATATATATATATATATATATATATATATATATATATATATATGTATATATATATATATATATATATATATATATATATGTATATATATATATATATATATATATATATATATATATATATATATATATATATATATATATATATATATATATATATATATATATATATATATATATATATATATATATATACATGTATATATATATATATATATTATATCATATTTCAAAGATATTTCTGTGAGAGTTGATATCTGTTCGTTCAGACATTCCCAGTACATTTTCCTTCATAACTTATTTGTAACTAACATGTACATAATATTTATGGCAATATGATTGCAAGTTATTAGAACTTGTTCAAGTCAGCTAGTTGTTATTTGATAACTTCCTGGTTTTGTGAAGAATCTCTCCAATTTGATGGAAACAGTTTACTTGCGTTAATGCAAAAAAGTTGACCAATAATTGGTTACATACTTATAGAAATGACATTATTGTATAATGTGTTATGTAATAAATTGCGCTTTAGCATACTTGGAATCTTTTAATCTTTTATTGTACTTTGAAAAATTAAGTCAATGGATTCGTTCATTATTTATCGAAACATGCAAATGAGATTAGGAGATGAAGTACATAAGGAACTCTTCCTTTAGGAAGCATTTACAATGATACAATTTTCATCGTCAATCAAATTTAGTTTATGTAATGTTTCAGATACTTGTAGTTACTTTTTGCTGATTTGAGAGTCTTTCATTTAGATTGTCTTATTTTACTCTAATTTAACATGTACAACAAAATTAAGAAGCAAACTTAGTCATTTGCATGTTAATATATTTTTGTATTTTTCAAAACGTTAGCTGCATTATTATAGAAAATTGGACGGAACAGTATATTTGCATA
Source organism: Chiridota heheva (assembly GCA_020152595.1). Classification (NCBI taxonomy): domain Eukaryota; kingdom Metazoa; phylum Echinodermata; class Holothuroidea; order Apodida; family Chiridotidae; genus Chiridota; species Chiridota heheva. Next base: position 61,655 of record JAIGNY010000182.1, on the reverse strand, counting down.
ATGCAAAAAGCTGGCCAACAATTGGTTATATATTTATTCTTGTATTTGTATTCCTGTATTTAAAGTCAAACCGTTCATTTTTTCTTCTGATTGTATAAGAAAGCGTTGATGTATTAACTGAGTTATCTTCCATATCATGTAATATATATGCAAATAAGATCATAGGACTATGCATCCGGAAAAGCAACTTGAAGAAACTAAAATAGAAAACTTTATATTTCTTACAATTTATTTCTCATCTTTACGCTGATATAAGTCATGCATTTCTTAAATGATCTTTTAAAACTACTGATTTCAAAATACTATTTTATTAATACTCACTGCTTCATATTCAAAGTTGACTTATACTTAGCCACATACTGGTAACAAAGATGATGGGAACGTTATATTTGCATGATGAAAACAAGTTGGTAATAGAAATATAACATTACTTAGTCATAATTTTAAATCTTTACTTTGATTTATTTCTAATTCTTAATTGTTATTTGATCTAGAAGTCAAACTAATCTTTTTTATCTTGTAAGTAATAGAGAGTGAACATTACAATGTAACTTCATGTGCAGAACATTTATTTTGTGTTCTATAGTATATAGTTAAATGAGATTACGGGATGTGCATCTAACAGAAGAGCCATTGAAAAGAGCTTGGGACAATTCGATTTTCATTGTTATGCAGAATTCAAAATAATTTTTTCAGTTTCTTTTTACTCATTTAAGACTGTACCATTTTGATACTATTCACTGTTGGTTTTAATTATTCTATGTACACTGCGTTTATTAAATAAATTCTTACGATATTATGAGAACAAATATGAAAGTTTCGAAAAGTCTTTTATCTTTTTTAAAACTGTAAAAGTTAATTTCAATCAACTTTGCCTTGATGTTCTTCAGTTTGACAAGAGCTTCTCCCTAAAGACCCGAGTTGTTCCTTAAGAAGAATTTTGGCGTAACGGCGTTGTGACCATATTACTTCTGTCTCTCCAGAATATTGATCTGTTTTGTTTTGATTACGAATAGCATAGGCGAAATTTGCATACATAAATTATTTTTTAGCATTCTGTTGAGTGCGTACTTCTATCCCTTGACAATTATGCATACCTTATGCATACCTTATATTCTTAGGCTTCATTCCTCATCCCCCAGCATAATCTACTCCAGAAATCCTTTTTCCAAGTTCCCAACTGCCCTAAGATTTTCTCACTTTTGAGTCGTCGGTCTTGCCTATTTACATTACATCATTTACACTTTATGGTAATCTACCTGCTGACTGATTTCTGACTGATTTTCCTAAGTGATATCATTGTTTTCAGTTTCATTCAGGCTAAGCTGTAAGCATTCATTGTTTAAGTTCTTTCCATGCAAGATTCACATTCTTTTCCCTTCATGCCAACAATTTATTGTTCTTCCACTTTATTTTATTTTATTCAAGTCCAAAAAATGTTTTGTTGAATTTCCTGTCAGGGCATCAATTCATTGTTCAGCATATTCTATTGGAAATCCTAAAGTCTCGACAGATCGCATCATAAAACATCACCACCCCTCCGTATCTACTCTTCTCCTGTTTTAATGTGTCTTTAAAAAAAATTCTTGCAAGCAGTAAAACAACCGCAAAGCAAATTGAATGTTTTAATTCTATAACAAATTATGATTTGGATAAAAGAAGCACTTTCCGTAAGTAGCTGTCAGGAGTAACACAAGTATGTTTTAGTTGATTTTGCAGACTTTAACACACATTAACCTGTTAACAGACTAAAGGGGTATGTTAACGCCACGTAGATTCTATAATAAATATATCGATGGCTGGTTAAACATGACAATACCAAATATAAAATATCTGGACAGTATCTCGGATTAACCGTTCATTTACACAATACTGTTCACAACTAGAAATGCTCCTATTATGCTACTGGAATGGATCGGTTCACGGATATGACAAAGAGAGACACAGCCCAGAATATTTTGAGCAGTTGGTTAAGTCGGTAAAAATAGATCAAATCGCAAATGATGATGGCCCTACTCAACAACTTTTTCCTTATTCTGTTATTAATCAATTCCAATGTAGAAAAAATGGTCATGATCAAATGATTTACCATTCCTTCCACTGAATGCGCTAAATATTACTTTTTCAGGGGGAAAACATACAAATTTACCAGATCACGATCTGACAATGTAAATTATCCCATGTTTTCAACTTCTGCCGGACCTATAATTTCCAAATTTAATCAGGACTGCAAAAACTCGAACGCCGAACAAGAAAGATGTGATTTCTTATCATTTCTGGCAAGGAAAGGAATTTATCACTGTCACACTCTCCCATTATAGTTCGACACTTGGAGCTCGTTTAAATGTTAATGCTGCCATTACGAACAGATGAACTGATGTACAGATGAACTGATGTACAGATGAACTGATGAACTGATGTACAGATGAACAGATGGACTGATGTACAGATGAACAGATGAATGAGGAAAAGTTTCTCACAACTTGTGAAAAATGAGAAATTCATATGAACATAGTAATTAAATACACACAAGGTGAAAAGTCAAAGTAAAAAACATGATGGGATAAGAATATCAGAAATAGCGTTTGAGAATTATCATCAAAAAGAGTGGTTATTTCGAATATAAAGATATAATATGGTTGTTTGTAGTTTGCAATGCTGAAAATTGCAGAGCTACGGATCTGAACTTGTGAATGAAATGGGAGCCGGGCCAAATGACTGAATGCAGCCAAATTTGTGTTTTCTTCGAAACTTACTTTTAGATATTGTCAAATTTGAATTAAAAAGTCAGTGGTCCTAAGCACCCTCCCACACCCCTTATCATCAATAAATAAACGGTTTAACAAATGTACTCAACCACATCATTTGGACGAATTCGGGTTTGGTGAGCTAATGATTTACCTGCTGAGTAAGCATGGTAAGCTATGAATATACTGAACATAGAATCAATGTTGTCAACCGATTGCTTACTTTGCTTCGGTGAGTTGTCTCAATAACAGTAGCAAACATAATCGATTATTGATTGGTTGATCATCAAAGAAAATCAAACAATCAAATTCAAAGTTCACCATGCAAGAAGAATTCCAAAAGAGGTTAATGCAAAGTAAATATTGCCAAATTCTTATAGTATCCACTTGAATCAACAGAGAATTTGCTTATCTGTAGTAAGAACCTTAATTGCGCACACTTAAGTTACACACTAAGGGGCAGCATGTCATACATTTAAGATAAGAACTAAAAGCATTTCAAACCAAAACACCTATACTTCGCGTTTCACAATTGCGATTGACACGACACGTAATCAGTATCACCCTCCCTTTACGACACGACACGTAGTCAGTATCACCCTCCCTTTACGACACGACACGTAATCAGTATCACCCTCCCTTTACGACACGACACGTAATCAGTATCACCCTCCCTTTACGACACGACACGTAATCAGTATCACCCTCCCTTTACGACACGTAATCAGTATCACCCTCCCTTTACGACACGACACGTAATCAGTATCACCCTCCCTTTACGACACGACACGTAATCAGTATCACCCTCCCTTTACGATACGACACGTAATCAGTATCACCCTCCCTTTACGACACGACACGACACGTAATCAGTATCACCCTCCCTTTACGACACGACACGTAATCAGTATCACCCTCCCTTTACGACACGACACGTAATCAGTATCACCTTCCTTTTACGACACGACACGTAATCAGTATCACCCTCCCTTTACGACACGACACGTAATCAGTATCACCCTCCCTTTACGATACGACACGTAATCAGTATCACTCCTCTCTCTACCCCCTGCCCCCTCCCTCCCCCCGCCTGTTTATGAATGGCTCCCCCGTAGGTGGTGAATACACTTTTGATTCATATTGTTTCAACTTTTCTTTCTGCTTTCTGTTGAATTCGGCAAGTTTTTGACCTGCAGCAACTAATTATCTGTTTTATTAAATGTAATATTTTTTTATTTTACGTACGGTTGTTAAGTACGGCTGTAACAGGAGCCAAATAGTTGCCAAAGCTATAATACATACCAAATAAGATCGAATTCAATTTTATTTGTGATAAAAGGATCCTCTTTTAAATCCTTGATTAAGTCATTTTCATCGTCGACTTCATACAAGTGTTCCACGAACTTGATATATAGTGAAATTATACACGAACCTAAGGATTTGGTTATATCTTGGCCTAACCTGCTTCATATCTTGCATACAATTGAATATTATCCTCATTTTTTAGTTTCTCAACACCCTCAATGGTGTAAAGTTTAAAATAAGATTTTGTTTAGACTCATCACCGGCTGTTACGCTGGCTAATCTACATCTTATTGTTTTTATAAAATCATCACATTTTTCTGAGCTTAATGCTTTCGGCTCAATGCTAGGCTTCCATGAGTTGCAGCCATGTGACCCAAGGGAGTCGGCAGACGACTCAAGGGGGCCGCGAAGCGACTCCGATTCTTTAAGAATTTCAATCATTTTTTCCATGTTTTTATTTATATTTGTTTCTTCAAAACTTCTAATTTATTTTCTAGTCTAGTTTTGAATTTCTATACTGGTAATAACCGTACAATGTATACCCGCCGAAAAAATAAAAATAATAACAGAACTTAAAGTATGTAATGGCATAATGATTTCCATTGTGAAGATCTATATTATATACATGGGAACCACAGAGCGTAATTGCAAATTACTTGTAGGTTACTTGCAAGTTACTTGTAGGTTACTTGCAAGTTACTTGTAGGTTACTTAGGTAACTCGGTATCAAAGGGCACAATTTGTAACTCCTCTCTTACAAATGATCTTTTTGGACAACCATTTCCTGGACAATCTAAGTAATGCAGTACAGGTTGATTTTCATTATTAGAAAATGTTCTGATGTTGCATGTTTTGATAGACCAAATAGGATCTGTGGCTCTTTTTCTCGTATCGTTTTCGGCTTCCCCCGGAACATATCTTACTAGGGCTGTGGCCGGGATAATTTCTTCTTCATAACCGACTTTACACCCTCTCTGAGGGGGTAGCGATGGGCTTTGGTTCACCGATTTCATTTTAATCACATTTTTTGGTTTAGAGTCAATTAATCTAGTTTGTTCGTTGTTTAATGCTTTTACATCTTCAGGTAACCTTTTACCCCACCCTGTTGACCTCCCCCGAGTCACCATTTCCTTGGCATACTGATGTGAAAATAACCGTTCAGCTAAAGTTCTATTAAATCGCTCTACAATCGCTTGCGACCTATGATTCCCAACGTCACCCCTCTGAATAATAACATTGTGTTTAGTATTAAAGTGTTCACACTAGCCATAAATTCTTTCCCCGAGTCAACCTTGATTATTTTTTTAAAAGACCAACTGTCCTGACGGTCCCCTTGTATAGATTTTCTCAAAAGAATTAACTACTTGAACTGCTGTTTTATCAGTAAGGGGTTCAGCTTCCTTGCAGCCTTGTACCTGCTCGCCACATCGACGACTGTAAGTGCATATTTGTAGGTTTTTCTACCAATATTATCATGTGGCAAAAATAATAGATCGGCCTAATGCAAGTCATTAAGTTTTGCGCTGTTACTATTTACACTCGTTGGTCGTTGAATATATTTTGGAGGAGCCCTGTAAATTTGCCGCAAAGCTTGTTTTGTTCAATATTCCTTAGCGACTTTATTTCTTGCTTGTTTAGCTGGTTTCTTTATTGCGGCATCTCCTTTCCACATTCCAGTACTGCTTTAGTAAATATTTCTTAATTCAAATTTTTTGTTCTGTGATTCTTTCTCTTTACTTTTTACAAACATTTTTTTTTTCCGACTTTATGTATGTAAGGGGGCGGGATTCATCTTTGTTTTCCATAACAATCGCAGCTTGTAATTTTACCCTGTAAGTTTTTTTTTATTTTATAGAATTTCCTCTGTTTCTTTGAACGTCTTCATTTAATATATCTTTTTCTGCTTTTAGTAATTGAGCAGTACCTTATATATATGTATATATATATATATATATATATATATATATATATATATATATATATATATATATATATATATATATATATATATATATATATATATATATATATATATATATATATATATATATATATATATATATATATATATATATATATATATATATATATATATATATATATATATATATATATATATATATATATATATATATTATATATATATATATATATATATATATATATATATATATATATATATATGTATATATATATATATATAAATATATATATATAAATTGAATACGTTGCAGAAAAAAAGAAAATACAACTTCCAACCACTCCTTCGAGAAACTTTATTAAAAACGTAAAAAAGCAAGACGTTTCGGTCATTCGACCTTCATCAGTTGAACAAATGCAAGTAAGTGATAGGATTTTCAATTTATTATTTCAAAGGAATTACTATGAATCCGTCCTTTCTATATATCTATATATATATATATATATATATATATATATATATATATATATATATATATATATATATATATATATATATATATATATATATATATATATATATATATATATATATATATATATATATATATATATATATATATATATATATATATATATATATATATATATATATATATATATATATATATATATATATATAT
>JAIGNY010000182.1:0-50000 GCA_020152595.1 Chiridota heheva | reverse complement strand
TAAATGGTAAGGGGTTGTGCGTGATGACGAATTTTTTTAGTATTCGTGTACCTTCTTGAAAAATCTATTCTGGAATTCCCCACCTTGCTCATGGTGAATCCGCTGTGGAAATCCAAAGCTCAGAATAAAGTCACTGAAAATTTTGTCTGCCGCTGTCTTGGCTGACTTGTTACGGGTGGGGTATGCTTGGCTAAACTTTGTAAAGTGGCCGGTAACCACGAGTATGTATTCAAAGCCACCACTGCTTCTCTCCAAGTGCAGGAAATCAATGTTGATCAGTTTAAATGGTTGGGTTGTAGTGATTGGTGATAAAGGAGCTTTGTTTTGTCTATTTGGTTTCTTCTGCATCACACATGGGCAAACTTTCATAGTGAAATGCTCAATATCTCTTTGCATTTTCGGCCAGAATAATCTGTCTCTTGTCAGAGCCGTCACTCTCTCAGATCCCAGATGTCCCATTTCCTGGTGAAGTTCCTTATACATCAAATGTCGGAAGCATTTGGTGAGCACTAACTGTTTTCGCACTGTTGTCTGCCTGTAAAGGATACCATTGTTGTCCACCATCAGCTTCTTCCATTCACGCAACAAATTTAAAACACTTTTCGGGAGTTTTCTAATATTCCTTGGAGAGGGTCTTTCGTCCTCATTTATGAAACCTAATACTGGTCCAATGACTAGGTCATTGCGTTGAGCTTCCAAAATATCCTTGCGGGTGAAGGATTCAATAGGTGGAGCACCAGCTAATTCTGGGATGCTTGGATTAACGGTGACTGCCTCAATCCAAGCAACCTCTCCATCTCTCTGGGTCATTACTGCTTCTATCACTGCCGACATCTCTGCAGGAGAAACTTCTTTTGTGCATTGGTCTGAGAAGTTGTCAATATTTCTTGGTAATCTAGACAAAGCATCTGCTTCTTTATTGACTTTCCCTGGAAGGTGACGCATTGTGAAATTATAATCTGATAGCTGGGCAACCCACCTTAGGCCTGTTGCATTGAGCCGTGCTGAGGTCATGACATATGTAAGAGGGTTGTTATCCGTGAGAACTGTGAAGAATGGTGCATAGTACAAATAGTCGTGAAACTGTTCTGTAACGGCCCATTTGAGAGCCAAGAATTCCAGCTTTCCGGAGTGAAGATGATAATTTTTTTCCGCAGCGGATAGTGTTCTGGAGCCATATCCAATCACCTTCATAATATTTCCTTGCTTCTGGTACAAAATAGCTCCGAGGCCTTCGTTTGACGCATCTGCATATAACACAAATGGCAGGGAGAAGTCTGGGAAGCCCATGATTGGTGGTGTAATCATGTAATCAATCAGCTTATCCAATATTTGCCTGTGCCCTTCAGTCCATATTACGGGCGATCTAGACGGGGTTTGGTTGTTACGTTTCTTCCTGTTAATCTTGACGTTTTTCTTGAATTGTCTTTCAGATATTGTTGCAACTTCGGGATCAGGTTTCCTCAACAGTTCATACAATGGTTTGGCTATCTTTGAAAAACTTGGAATGTAACGACGGTGTGAGCCTATAAGTCCCAGAATTTGTCGCACTTCGCCAACTGTTTTCGGTGTTCTGTCTTTCAGAGCCACCAGAGCTTCGACATCGCTGGAATTTGCTCTGTGCCTTTCAGCTGAAATGATTCTTCCAAGATATTTCACTTCTTTTTGGAACAATTTACATTTGCTTGGACGGAGTTTCATTCCATATTGTCTCATCCTTTGGAGTACCGTTCGTAATCTTTCCACCTGTTCCTCGAAAGTAGAGCTGTACACTAGTACATCGTCTAAGTAGGTGATGCAAATGTTGTGGTTCAATCCTTCCAATGTGTTTTCCATACATCGCTGAAATACAGCGATGCATTTTTCAAGCCAAATGGTATGCGGACCCACTCATAAAGTCCCCATGGAGTAACAAATGCTGTGAGTGGTCTGCTACTTGGATGCATGAAACTCTGATGGTATGCCTTACCTTGGTCGAGTGTTGAAAACCAGGTGTTGCCTCCAAGGGAATTCAGAACATCCTGCACCCTTGGTATCGGTTGTCGGTCTGGAATGGTTTTAGCATTTAAGCCTCTGAAATCAACACACAGCCTAAGATTTCCGTCTTTCTTCAGAACACATACAAGTGGTGAGGAGTAGGGCGACTGTGATTTTGCAATCCAACCCCTATTGATTAAATCAATCAAGTAATCTCGCACTTCTTTATGGAGGGGACGAGGTACTGATATATAGTTCTTCTGGACAGGCTGGTTATCCGTTAGTTGTATGTGCATCTGAAGATTCTCGATACAACCTAAATCACTATCATCACGTGCAAATGCCTCTGACTCCTCTCTTATCATTTCCTGAGCAATTCTTTGTTGTTTTTTGTTCAAATCTGTTAAGTCAAGCGGTGGGCCCCACTGTCCTTGGGTGGTGTTCACATCAACAGAGCAGATATTTGCTGTCTCTACCACTGGAACTTTCTTTGACAACTCGGGAAGAACAGTTTTTACTGACCGACATGTCCCAAGTACTGTTCTTGCAGGAAGTACAATTTCATGGTTGCTGTCATTACTAGAAGCTATTGTGATGATACAGGATAAACCTCTATGAATATCAACAAGTGTTTCGATAATCTCAAGTCCTTCAGGCCATGGATGGGAGAGGTCAGGTTCGAACATGGCAGTCAGACCCTTTGGACTCTTCGTGTATACATGGCATTTCAAGAGATATGGTTGCCCCTTTGGTATTTTGACTGGCATCCGTGGTGATCTGACCAATGCAATGTCGTCATAAGCAGTTGACAAAAAATTGATAAGAGGTTTTATATTGATTGGTGCTACATTCCTGAAGGAATTCCTCATTGCAGATTGGAGTATGGAATCTTTACAGTTGTTCTGCATCAGTAATTCACTGATGACGTTGAATCCTATGATAGGCATGTCCATGGGTTCCCTCGTTATCAGGATGGGTACAGTGAGTGTCGGAGTGTTTTCCTGATGAGATGCTAGCTGGAAAGTGGCTTCAATGTAGCCCTCGTAAGGCAACTCCATTCCATTCGCCATTCCTAGTTGCAAATCTTCTAGCAGTTCCTTTACTGGTCTAATATTTGCCTTTAACGTAGTTTGAAGGAGCCAAGAATATGGGATAATTGACACTTGAGCGCCAGTATCCCATAATGCTTCTGTAAAATTCCCATCAAGGAGACACTGAACTACACAATTCTTTCCAATGAGTTTAGTAAGTTTTGCATCTTGCTTTGGGGTGAGGACATCTCCTGTCGAATATGTACTCACAGATACTCCTGTTACTCCGGGGAACATTCCATTCACTAGGGCGACACCCGGTCCCCTTGGGGCGCCCTCTGTCCGTTTCCCTGTCTGCGTTGGTTACAACCTCTGGCTATGTGGTCATCCTTACCACAGATGAAACAATGTCTACATTCATCCCCCTTGCCTTGTTCTCTACAGGAGGGACAACCTCTCACTCTGCGCCTAGACTGTTTGTCGAGGAAAATAGTTGCTTTTTTGCGGTTGGAGCGCAGCGAGCTCAGCTCTTACGATCCTTGTAATTTCTTCAAAAATTTCACTTAGAGCCTTTTCTGGGAATGAGGCATGAGGGGTCGTTTCAACAGGACACACTTTCATTTTCTTGGTTCCCTTTTCAAGCTTCCGGGTCCTTACCTCCTCTTAGCTGGAGGCTAGTTTTACAGCCTGAAGAAGTTTCTCATCGGTTGTCTCTGTATCCTGAAGCAATGGCGTAAGGTCTTGTCTAATATTGTCATTTCTCAAACCTGTTTGAATGAAAGTAAGGAGCATCTGTTGAACTAAGGTGGGATCGTACACAACATTTGAATTAGGATTGCCATCTGCAGTGAAAATTTGTTGTTTGATATCAAGGACCCTTAGCAGGAAACTGTAAGCATCCTCACTGGCAGACTGGGTTGCCGTGGATAACTCTTGATACAGCTCTGTGGTGTCTTTTTCCTTGCAGTAAGATCGCAGAATTTGAAGCAGGGCCGTAAGTGACAAATCGAGTCTCCTTTCAAGATAATTCTTAGGGTCCCCTGGGGCAATGGACCTAAAAACTTCATCTTTAATTTCCTTGTCAGGATAATTTTCCCTCAATCCTGCTTCGATTTGATAGTTCAAATTACCAAAGGAAAGTTTGTCTTTTTGATTTAGGAGCCCAATTTGTCCTCTGATTCTGAATTCTCTTCGAAGGAGCAATGGCGCGGGAGTTTGTGTAATTAGGGGTTTAGTGGGCGAATCCTTTTCTTTCTTTACATCCTTACCACCATCTTTTGTTATGATTTTGGAAACTACTCCCCTTACATTCATTACGTACTCCAGAGCTTTTTCCTCTAGCCTGGAGTCTATTTGCTTCTCTACATGCTCCACAATTGCCTTATGTAGCTGTCTACGGCTCCTATCTGTCACGGTGGTACCCTCCTCATTCTGGATCTGAAGCAGCTTGCATACCTCTTCCAGCTCTTGGGCATCCAAAGTGAGAATTTCTCCCTGTAAGGCCAAGACCTCATCATCTCGGGCCATTGTTAGCTAGGGAATAGCTCTTGTAGTCTCAATCATTCCTCTGAAGAAATAGTCTGGTCATCATTCCCAGGGCACTCTGCCAACTGCAGTCCTTGCAGGGTCGCCAAATTGTAACCCTTCTGTCAGATAGAAGAAAAGAAAATCACTGGTATAATATACTGCTGACTTTGTATTTCTTGAATCAGGTCTTTTGTGCAGTACATGTACATGGTTCATTACACAACCGCAATGGATAAGGCATCTTACATAGCATCTTCAATCATATATCACTGACTTGCTTCCGACTTTCACGTATATACACATTCCGACACACACACACATTCTGACTCACTCACGCACTAACACACATACTAACACTTCTCTCAAAAATAACCACACACAGCCCTACGACCAAACCTCTCATTCCAACCTTTCTTTATGTAAACAGTTCACCAAGATTTACTTAAAACTAGCAATATAAAGAACTGTAACATAATATTCCTACTCTGCAAGCCTAGAGATCTCATTCTTAAGATAGTAGTCATGGTAACCGAGAGCTGACCAATCATGAGTAAGCATCACTATCTGTGCGCAATGAACATTGGGAAAATCCTAAGTTCCTACAGAATAATGGATCAATCCTATCATTAATCAAATTTAACCACCACAGCATTGCCTCCTCAGGAGTCTACTATGGTGCCAATTAGCTACCCCTGTGTGACCAGGGAGCTGTTACTTTGACCAGTATAAACCTCTGGTATATAACATACATGTGGTACTGCTGCTGTTTCAGAGAATGATGCTTGCTGTGGGTCTAGTTGGTGAATCTCTTGAAATATGAGTGATGAGCAGCAAGATAAACAATTTAAACTATATCATAAGTATCTAGGAAGTTACTTGGTTATATACATCTATAAGCAAAAGTAGATGGAAGCTACGTACCTGTCAGATAAAAGAAAAGAAAATCCACTCGTATGACATACTGCTGACTTTGTATTTCTTGAATCAGGTGTGCCAGCAGGTTCCTTGGTTGTTTCAGCTACCAAGCGGATCATTCCATTTTGCAAAGGGTTCTTTTAGAATTATACCCCATTTTTATTTTAGACCCTTCACACACACACACACACACACACATATATATATATATATATATATATATATATATATATATATATATATATATATATATATATATATATATATATATATATATATATATATATATATATATATATATATATATATATATATATATATATAACAAAGATATATATATATATATATATATATATATATATATATATATATATATATATATATATATATATATATATATATATATATATATATATATATATATATATATATATATATATATATATATATATATATATATATATATATAGTACTGCTCAATTACTAAAAGCAGAAAAAGATATATCAAATGAAGACGTTCAAAGAAACAGAGGAAATTCTATAAAATAAAAAAAACTTACAGGTTAGAATTACAAGCTGCGATTGTCATAGAAAACAAAGATGAATTCCGCCCTCCTCCATACATGTACTCGGAACAAAAAATATGTTTGTAAAAAGTAAAGAGAAAGAAACACAGAACAAAAAATAAATTAAGAACTATTTACTACAGCAGTACTGGAATGTGGAAAGGAGATGCCGCAATAAAGAAACCAGCTAAACAAGCAAGAAATAAAGTCGCTAAGGAATATTGAACAAAACAAGCTTTGCGGCAAATTTACAGGGCTCCTCCAAAATATATTCAACGACCAACGAGTGTAAATAGTAACAGCACAAAACTTAATGACTTCCATTAGGCCGATCTATTATTTTTGCCACATGATAATATTGGTAGAAAAACCTACAAATATGCACTTACAGTCGTCGATGTGGTTAGCAGGTACAAGGAAGCTGAAGCTCTTACTGATAAAACAGCAGTTCAAGTAGTTAATTCTTTTGAGAAAATCTAAACAAGGGGACCGTCAGGACAGTTAGGTTTTTTTAAATATTCAAGGTTGATCCGGGAAAATACTTTATGGCTAGTGTGAACACTTTAATACAAAACACAATGTTATTATTCAGAGGGGTGAAGTTGGGAATCATAGGTCGCAAGCGATTGTAGAGCGATTTAATAGAACTTTAGCTGAACGGTTATTTTCACATCAGTATGCCAAGCAAATGGTGACTCGGGGGAGGTCAACAGAGTGGGGTAAAAGGTTACCTGAAGATGTAAAAGCATTAAACAACGAACAAACTAGATTAATTGACTCTAACCCCAAAAATGTGATTAAAATGAAATCGGTGAACCAAAGCCCATCGCTACCCCCTCAGAAAGGGTGTAAAGTCGGTTATAAAGAAGAAATTATCCCTGCCACAGCCCTAGTAAGATATGTTCCGGGGGAAGCCGAAAACGATACGAGAAAAAGAGCCACAGATCCTATTTGGTCTATCAAAACATGCAACATCAGAACATATTATATTAAGGGAAATCAACCTGTACTGCATTACTTAGATTGTCCAGAAAATGGTTGTCCAAAAAGATCATTTGTAAGAGAGGAGTTACAAATTGTGCCCTTTGATACCGACTTACCTAAGTAACCTACAAGTAACTTGCAAGTAACCTACAAGTAACCTACAAGTAATTTGCAATTGCGCTCTGTGTTTCCCATGTATATAATATAGATCTTCACAATGGAAATTATTATGCCATTACATACTTTAAGTTCTGTTATTATTATCATTCTCTTCGGCGGGTATACATTGTACGGTTATTACCAGTATAGGAAATCCAAAAGTAGACTAGAAAATAGATTATAAGTTTTGAAGAAAAAAATATAAATAAAAACATGGAAAAAATGATTGAAATTCTTAAAGAATCGGAGTCGCTTCGCGGCCCTCTTGGGTCGTCTGCCGACTCCCTTGGGTCACATGGCTCCAACTCATGGAAGCCTAGCATTGAGCCGAAAGCATTGAGCTCAGAAAATTTGGATGATTTCATAGAAACAATAAGATGTAGATTAGCCAGCGTAACAGCCGGTGGTGAGTCTAAAAAAAAAAAAAAAAAAACTTCACACCATTGAGGGTGTTGAGAAACTAAAAACTGAGTATAATATTCAATTGTATGCAAGATATGAAGCAGGTTAGGCCAAGATATAACCAAATCCTTAGGTTCGTGTATAATTTCACTATATATCAAGTTCGTGGAACACTTGTATGAAGTCGACGATGAAAATGACTTAATCAAGGATTTGAAAGAGGATCCTTTTATCACAAATAAAATTGAATTCGATCTTATGTGGTATGTATTAAAACTTTGGCAACTATTTGGCTCCTGTTACGGCCGCACTTATAACAACCGTACGTAAAATTAAACAAATATTACATTTGATAAAACAGATGAACAGTTGCTGCAGGTAAAAAGCTTGCCGAATTCAACAGAAAGCAGAAAGAGAAGTTGAAACAATATGAATCAAAAGTGTATTCATCACCTACGGGGGAGCCATTTATTAAATCGCCTCGCGGCTCCGGCTCAAGAGAGCCATCCATGGGCCGGCTGTCGACTCCGACCCAAAGGAACCATCCATTGAATCGGATCCACGAGGCGACTTAAGGGAGCCGCGAGGCTACTCCAACTCGAACAATTGGGCTCCTTCTTTTTCACCCACAATTTAGGTTTATTTATTGGTGCTGTTATTGTTGCAGGCATTGCCTTCTATAGATGGTACAAGGCTTAAAAGTATGAATCAAAAATAAAGGGAGGCCCGGTAGCTGACAGGCGACCCGAGATAACACAAACAAAACCAAAAAAGCTTAATCTTTTTGATATGAATTTAAAAAAAAAAAATTCCCTATATAGAAAAAATTGGATACAAATAATATTGTGAATACCTCATATGATGGCGCTGTTATTGGTGGAATAAGAAAAGCATATACCATTCTTTCCAAGAAGTCGCTCAAATGAAACCTCCGGATCTCGGGAAATTTGATGTTGAAAATGGTGTTAAGTTGACCCTTATAACTTCTTCTGCTTTAATGACACAGAACTGACTTGTTAATCAAGGAATTTTACCGCCAACCATAGGAAATGATAAATAAGCGGAGCCGGCAGGCGACTCAAGGGAGCCGGCAGGCGACTCAAGGGAGCCGGCAGGCGACTCAAGGGAGCCGGCAGGCGACTCAAGAAGCCGGCAGGCGACTCAGGGCGGCGACTCAGAGCCGGCAGGCGACTCAGAAGCCGGCAGGCGACTCAAGGGAGCCGGCAGGCGACTCAGGAAAGCCGGCAGGCGACTCAGAGCCGGCAGGCGACTCAAGGGAAAGCCGGCAGGCGACTCAGGAGCCGGCAGGCGACTCAGAGCCGGCAGGCGACTCGGGAGCCGGCAGGCGACTCAAGGAGCCGGCAGGCGACTCAAGCGAGCCGGCAGGCGACTCAAAAAACCGGCCGGGCGACTCAAGGAGCCGGCAGGCGACTCGAGCCGGCAGGCGACTCAAGGGAGCCGGCAGGCGACTCAAGGGAGCCGGCAGGCGACTCAAGGGAGCCGGCAGGCGACTCAAGGGAGCCGGCAGGCGACTCAAGGGAGCCGGCAGGCGACTCAAGGGAGCCGGCAGGCGACTCAATGGAGTTTCTTTGAATACCAGTGCACCATTTGGACAGTGCATTTCAAACCCCAGATATTTTTCGTAGTTTTGAGGAACGCAGGCTACTTTTTCGCCATTTTGTAAAGAAGAAATGATAATGTGAGAATCATAACCTTTTAGGTTGTGAAAAAATACCGGTATATTTAAATAATCTTTTTCTATACAGAGTTTTCTATAACATCTATTATGCGCTGCGCCACGGAACTTGCCAGTAAAGTGATTATGATCTCTCACTGTACGGTGGGGGCTGTCTTGTTGTAATTTACCTCCAAAGAATCTTTTCTTACATATACAGCAAGTTGTTGCTTTGTTGAATATTATTTCATCCTCTAGAGTCATTACTAATTCTTTTTGATTTGCTATTATGTGGTTTCTTATTTTCTTAGGAGTTGCTGATAATGATTGTAAAAACCTTGATCCAAGATTTTCCGATTCCTCTTCTGTTGTAGCTTTGAATAATTCCTGATAGAATATCTCACCATTAAGTACAACGATATAAAAATAACTACAAACCTTGTGCTCATGGTTTATTTTAGTTTTGGCACTGGAGCCTCGCGACTCAAGTAATTTAAGGGCCTATCGGCTCCATAGAAGAATGCATTCAAAATCTGCATCAATGACAAATGGTGCTTTTTCCATATTTCTGTAGTTTGAAAATTTAAGTATGTTTCTTGGTACACCCGTTTTTGTGATCTTTTTGGTTGGGTAACGTTCTTTGTAAGCTAGAGTTGTTATGTTTATAAAGTTCTCATCAACTTGTATTCTTGCAGAAGAGAAATGTTGATTACATAAAGCGCAAAAATATTTTTGCTGACCAGCTTTAGAAATTGAATAAAATAAACAATTCAATTTAGTTATGAGAATATAGTGGCCATCTCGGGGCGCAATGGGACCATCTTTCGATACAACTTCGTCGTATAAAAATAATGGACTAATTTGTTTGATACTAGGATCTTGTTTACTGTAATATATAAGATGTATATCATTCAATGATTTTATACTAGTTGGAAATTGATACACATTTGTTATCCCTTTTTATCTTTGGAATATTCTTTAGCGCTGCGGGAAACTTGAATATTTGCTCACCCAATAGCTTGTAATACTTTCTTAAATTTAATGTTTATATCATTTTCTTCGGGCCTTAAGGCTTTTGCTTCATATCTAAGCACAATTGATTATATTTGAGTCTTTATCAACCTGTTAACTATCAGATTGTAAGGACTAAACATGCATATTCAAAATCTACATTCACATTCATCAGCAGTCACGTGACCAGCAAGACCGCGTTTATGATGTTGCAAATAGACAGACCCTTCCACAACTTTGTCTGTGCATGGACAAAATATTTTCTAAAAATAATTTTGAAATAGTGCCCTCGTTTTTTACGGAAATGTCTATTTGTTCGTTAATATGCCAACGATGGCAGTCTTTATTGGTTCCGATGCGATAA
This sequence comes from Chiridota heheva, assembly GCA_020152595.1. NCBI lineage: Eukaryota > Metazoa > Echinodermata > Holothuroidea > Apodida > Chiridotidae > Chiridota > Chiridota heheva. The sequence continues at coordinate 39,389 of JAIGNY010000182.1, read as the reverse complement.
TATAAGGAACCCATTAATGGCGTGTTGGTGTATGTATTTGTGTGTGTGGGTGGGTGAGTGTGAGTGGGTCGGTGTGCGAATAAGAGACCTTCGGTGTACTAATGCTATTGAAATGTTTCAATGGGGCAAAGAATTAGTTATATGTAACCTTGATTGCCTTGTACAGGCTTTTAAAGTCCCAATAGAAAATCAAGCCATATATCATGACCCCGTGACGGGATAACAAGGGATAAGAGGGCTAGTCAGAGGGTTGTTAGGATGGGCAAGATCATATACCTTCGATTAGATAGTTGTGACCCTGTTCGTGACTTTGAAGTTGGTATTTCAGTATTCTAAGCTTCGGTCATTAGGCGCGCGGGCCAGCTAGTTTGTATACATCTGTAACAGATGTACTACATATTATAGCTGATTGCGCGAATATTAATGCACAGTGTGAAGTATCAGAAATAATGCCTTGCTTACGCCGTGCTTGCTGTTGTGCATACGTCTTAGTAGGAGGATGTGTCACAAGGCTAGTTATTGCTCTGTCCTTGGAGGGGCGGGGTGACGCGAAGCGTTGCGCGGGGCGATGAGAGCCTCGTCTGTACGCGTTTAGCTTGATTGTAGGTGATTGGCGTGTTGTGGAGGGGTGTAGGGGCTGAGCTTATGTGGGTGTGACTCGCTCTAGCCACTAGGTTGTTTTTTCTTCTTCTAATATTAGACAGTGAGGTGGGAAATGTAGCAACGCACTCCACTTGTATTGAAATAGTTGGCGAGTGACATGTGGGGAAAAACGATGATACTAATATTCATAGTTCTCCCGCGATACGTCTTTGGAAAAAGTTTGGTGCGATTCACAACATTATGGTAAGATATTATATATGAAAATCTCGGGGAAATGTTATCATTGTCATCTGGTGAAAATCGTTGGATAGAGAAAAACAACGTCTTTTCAATTGAAAAATGAACACGTCGCTGTTATAGACTAAGTACAGATCACGTAATATTTTTAAAGGATTCATATTATAAACTTAACATTTAAGAGGCCGACAGGCTAAGACCACCCCACCCGCATCTTATTAAAAGAAAAGACAAAACCAGGGGGTATGTTGCTATAAACTGACCCAAATGATTAAGATGTATCTTGAATTTTTAAACCCTAATATGGATGGATGGATTTGTCTGCTTAACACATAAGTTTGTCAACCTTAACGCGCAAGTCCAAGCCTAACACTGAAATCGCGATAACAATTTAAAGACAAGTGCTTTAAAATGAGCAACTTTAACATCAGTTGTTTTTATTTGAGTGGTGTGGGTGTGTAATTCGGAAATTTCCCAGCATTATTGGTGTAGTTTATTGCTAACAACCTCTCCCCCCCTCCTCACCAAGTGAAAATAAACCTTTAAAAAAACGATATAATTTTCCATTTTTTGTTTAACGTAAGCAACATGAGTAGCTTTGAAATTATGTATTGGCATTTCAAGGAAAAAGTAACACAAAGGATACTTAAATACACAGGCTGATTCCATTCCTAAAATGAATGTACTAGGGTATGGGCGGGACTTGCCCACCGAAAATGGGGAAAGTAAAAAGGGGGCAAAACCTCATATATATATATATATATATATATTTATATATATATATATATATATATATATATATATATATATATATATATATATATATATATATATATATATATATATATATATATATATATATATATATATATATATATATATATATATATATATATATATATATATATATATATATATATATATATATATATATATATATATATATATATATGTATATATATATATATATATATATATATATATATATATATATATATATATATATATATATATATATATATATATATATATATATATATATATATATATATATATACATATACAAATATATATACAATGTTCATACAATGTTTTTTTCCACATGTTAGAAAATCGAACATCTCATCTCAAAATAAACACCCCCACTTGCCATACATACAGTGTACGATTATACATACACTGTACGTACGCAGAAAAGGAGAGAAACGGTTTAGGATGGAACAGCTGGGAGAAGCTGCAGTAGTAGCAAGAGACAGAAAGAGATGGAAGAATTTGCTTAAAGAAGCCTCAATCTCCATACCCAGGAGGAAGGAGCGGTAAGAGTACGTACGGAGTTTATTTCGGGAATGGTTTAAGCGAACAGAGCGTGTGCATTATTTAAGAAATATTTAGTGAGGGCGCTGCAAGTAGCAATGTCGGGGCACAATATTGGCATAATTAGCATCCACGTTTGATGGAAACTTAATTTACCTGCAGTGCGATATTCCCACTTGTAACCGGGAAATTGTCGGTTAAAATATATTTATAATTTGGGTCAAAATTTTCACCCTAACTTTGTCCCCCTAGAGAGGAGTGTTGTCCCCCTAATAATTCAATCTTGGCTACGCCACTGATCAACAGTTGTACCACATTTAGATAATTGTTTAGGAGAGGAAAATACCAAATGATCGTTAAAATCATATTTAAAATGCCTTGAAAAAGATACATGTCTAAGTATAGTTCTACATGTTTAATGCTAGCGGAGAAGCATGTAATAGCAAAGTTAGGGACCTCACATACACTGCCAATTATTGTTGAAGAGGTCGTCAAATTACCAAAGCAGCAAAGAAAAAATCCAAAAACTACAACGGTCACACTGCCAAATATATACGTGTAACAAATCGAAAGACTTATAATCGAGTTGTTGATCTAATATCGGAAAGCAACCAACATGACTGATGAATACACCTGTTCAACAGTTTACTATTGGGAGAAGATCAATCTAGAGTCTGTACATTTGAAGAAATCTTTCACTTTTAATATCTTACGTCGTTTTTTAATTAAAAAAATTATAACTTGTTTTTTTGCTGCATGGAGTTTGTGGAGGGGGGGGGGACCAAAAGTGGAATTGCTGAAAAGTGAGGGGCCATGTCCCCTTACGCCCACCCGCCACATCTCGGTTCGGTCATATCACGTGCAGCCAGTGGCTTAGCCAGGATTTTCATAAGGGGGGGGGGGGAGGGGCGGGGAATTGAATTAAACCGACACGATATTTAGTGGCGTAGTTAAGGTGACAACTACGGTGTCACTTCCAGCGCAAAGCGATGGACTTATCGGCGTAGTGTTGAGGGACCCGCTTAAGGGCCCCTGGTGGGGTCAAGGGACGAAGTCCTGGTAAGGGTCCCGAAGCTCTCGCAAAATTAACATTTCGAGGGCAAAAAAGTATGCCACAACGCATAGTAAAAAAATATATTATACAAGTCAATATTCATGTCAAATAATACACCATATACAAAACGCAAAGCGTAAAACGCTGGAATTGTCGGCGTTAGTCCAGGGGCCCGCTTAAGGGCCACGGGTGGAATCCAGGGGGAAACCCCCAGAAGCTCTCGTAAAATTGACATTTCAAGGGAAAAAAAGTATGTCACAACGCATGGTAAGGTGTATTATACAAGTCAATATTCATGTCAAAGAGAGTTATGATACACCATTGACAAAACGCAAAGCTTTCGACTTGTCAGCGTGGGGTCCAGAGGCTCTCTCTCTCTCCCTCTCCCCTCTCTCTCCCCCCCCTCTTCCTCTCTCTCTCTCCCTCTCTCTCTCTCTCTCTCTCTCTCTCTATCTTTCTCTCTCTCTCTCTCTCTTAATTAAAATATCATTGGGGAGAGATCACCCCCTTCTGGCTACGCCACTGCGTGCAGCTTGGTTAAGATCCCCCTTCGGTCATTTCAGTAAATTTCGTCCTTTCTTTGATAGATATAATAAGTACTCAAAGAATCTACCCGTTGTAAATCAATTCAAAATTGCTACCTTCTTCCGGACCTACATGAACAGCAAGTGAAACTGTCAGTTAGCTATGTTATCATTTTGACGTGTAGATTAACATGCGTTTTGATATTACAACTTCTTGGTATCTTCACCAGATGTCATGCTTTCATTTTATCAAATAGGAAACAAAATGCAGGAAATATATTGCAAAATTATTTTACAATAATCTTAGCAATACTTACATGTTACGGGATTACACTGGATTACATGATATGCATTTTTACAGTGGTTTTGGTACATGATTACACGGTGGCTTTGTTTCACCGTGATCTTTTATTCCAACTTCAATTTCAACAAAACTGACCAATTAAATTTTGGCCAAGAATTTTAGTAAGCCGGAGGGGAACTTTCATAATCTCTCGAGGAGAATGTTGAATGTTGCTCACATGCACTCAAGGCTCGATGTTCAGCCCCGCGATGTCCAAAAAATATCAACTGCTGAACTAATCCTTTACAATTGATCTCAGTCTGTCGAAACAATTTCAAGGAAGAGCATAAAGCGGGGAAAATATGGCAACAAATTTGCGGAACTGGTCAGTGGTTGGCTAAATCTATCAGACAAGCAGAGTATATTTACTCCTGATCTGATACCAAACCGAAAGTAGCATAACACATCATAAACTGATTCGGAAAAGTATGATAAGGAAAGTCTCCCATGGAGTCCACAGAGTTTTTATGAAAAACAAATGACGCACAGTGAGGAAAACATAAAAATGCATTTGAAGAAAAACTAAATAATCTGCAAAAACTATTTGTTAAAGTTATTGGGAATATTTGGAAATAAAAATTAAAAATGTAAAATTATTGGGAAATTTCCCATAAATGAAAAAAAAATCACGAAAATGAAAAAAATTCCCCCACATTTAAGAACACTTCGCGAAAATTGGAAAAAACTTCTTTGAAAATGAAGTAAGCTTCCCGATAATTGAAGAAAATAATGAAGCAAATTTCTCAAAAAAGAAAAAAAAATTCCTGAAAATTGAAGAAAATTTCCAGAAAACGATGGAAATTTCCCTAGAATTAAAGCAGAATTCACACAAAAGAAGGAGAATTGAAGGAATTTAAAGGAAATTTCCCGAAAATGAAAGCACCTTTCCCAAAAAAAGGAAAGAAGTTTCCTGAAAATTGAAGAAAACTTTTAAAAAATTGGAGAACATTTCCAGAAAATGAGGGAAATTTCCCGAAAAAGCAAATGTCACGAAAATGAAAGAAAATTGTTGAAATTTCCCTAAATTGAAGAAATTTTCCCGAAAATGAAGGAATTATTCCGAAAATTGAAGGATATTTCCCGAGTCTGTTACTCAGTGTTAACTATTAGTGAGTTGACGATCTTAATTTTTTATAATTATTTCATAGGAATATTTTCATAGATTTATCCTTCAGTTAAAAAAGGTTATGACGTTCCTTTTATAAGTACAGTAATTAAATTATAGCTCCAGGCTTGGTATATGTCACATATGCGCGTACAACTATGCGTAGTCAATCGTACACACTTGTAAAATTGTTTTTAATAATAATTCGAAAGCAGCGCGTTAGTTCAGGCCTCCTACCAGGGCCGGATTTAGCAATGGGCAACGTGGGCAATTGCCCATGGGCCTCCACAAGCATGGGGCATCCACATGTTTCATGGAAAAAAATGTAAGGGAAAAATGTGGTAGCAGCCTGTTAATTTGCATTGGTAGGAGTGGTAGCAACCTGTTCATTTGTACTGAAAATTGGGCAGGCAAACAGGCTTACAAAATGAAAATTCTTGTACCTAAGTTTACTTCAAAAATCACAAAACACTGCACCATTTTGCATCTAAGCACCCGTAATTATTCCAAAAAATTCCAAAGAGGTACACCCCCTCCCCCTGGACGGCGGTCATTAAAGTGGTGTGGGCCTTCACTCCTGAAGTTGCTTATGGGCCTCCGCATGTCGAAATCCGGCCCTGCCTCCTACATAGACTTGCCTGTCATACCCTAAAAACTGTGACTTCAAGAGACTTCCGGGTAATAATTTGTACGAAAGTGAAAGTTCATTCATGATATTAACACAGAACAAATTCAATTAGAAAAAATATATACAAATATTATGTCATAAAATTCATTCAAGATTTGTTTTAAGAAAAGAAGATAATAACAATAGCCTACTTAAAGCTTCAGTCCACAATTTGTATAATGCTCGGCTTAACCACCTCCTTAATTATAGGCGGAATTATGGGCTGAGGATGGAATTTTCACCTCCCTTAACTTTTCTAAATTTCTTCCGTCCATTTCCTCCACCCTCTTCAAAATCAGCTTACCCGATCACGATCCATCCAAGATCACGTGGAGTATCCGATATTACTACAACTCAAACATGCAAATGTGTACTTTAAGTACCCAATGCTGCGTGAAGGAATATAGGCCTACTTCCGGATTTCAGTTGTGTAGGCTTACCATATCCTTATGTTAACAAATCAATCATAACGATTTTCACAATTCAAAGCATTTCACTGTGTCAAATAATATGTAGGCATACTTTCAACTCCGAAAACCCGTGTTAGTTTAAATTTACAAATTTCTGACGTCACGCGAAGCCATATAAACACGTTGCGAAATTGTTCAAAGTCCACAATCAGTCAAAGAGCTTGTGTGGAAGCTATTTGAATCAATCAATCCAGGGTATGGCAATAAACTAAGTATAAATATAACTTCATTCATAATGAATCGCAAATCTATTTATAACCTTACAAACTAACAAGAAAATTTAGCATAACAAATCAGGACAAAAGTTCAAATCTTTCGAGTTAATCATTAATGTTTATTAGCAGATTAGGAAATATATTTTCGGCGAATAATTATCCTACTCACATGGAGAATGAAAAGGAGCGAACAATTTGGTTAGTCCCAGGGCCGTTATTCGTGGAGGTGGGTTGGGGTGGGTGGGGAAGGGAGGGGGCGGGGGTAGAAAGACTTGTTCCCACTTTCAGACAGAATATTTCAATGGACGTAAACTTTAAAAAAACATTGTCTCCACTTCCAGTGAGCCTGAAATCTTGGGCAAAAATTTAAATAATTATATCAAAACAAATTCTTGTCTTTCATACATCGCACCTTTTGTATATACAATATTTTGGTTTTAGAAATGGTTGAAACTATTTTGCCGTATAAAGACTATTATGGCATTTAAAGAATATATTCTGTTCAAATTTTAAAGTTCTTTGCCTGTTTGCGGTGAATCTAAAATGTTTTCCTATCCAAACACCTTTTGCGCAAATAGTGTATACAGATCTGGATAAGCCAACCAAAGATTATTTTGGGTTCATTGAAATGTACATCGCCTCATTTAAATCACGATAGGTGGTCTCAGGCACGAAACAGGTTAAGATAGCTACAATCCCGGACAAAAGTACTTGGCACTGTTTTTTTCCCCCTCATACCCCTCTACAATGTTGCAGATATATTACTTCAAATTTGTATTGCAAAACGCATGCACACATTGAATCGGGATGGAGTGCAAAAAGGGCCGTGACTTTTGTCCGGAATGTAGCTCCACTTTATACAAAAAATTGAATAAAGAACACAAACAGAAAAATTTAATTTCCTACTTATTATCCCTACCTTAAAAGCCTATGGTGACATTTAGTTATGTCATTATGACGTATTTGTCCTGTTTTGGGTGACGATATTTCCTACAAGCAACTTGACAGACAGCCTAGGGTGTAAGAAGCTTTCGAAATGGGAGGGTGGCGACCTCTTATGGAGCATTTCCCAAGTCATGTACATATGTCTCTTCAGTCCATAGCAAAACAACAAAGTAAAATTGGCGCTTCATTTTTAAAGGGGAGCTTTTGTAATTGTTTTTATAATTTTTCGCACATAACCAACCAATAGTAAAACAAATAACCCTTAGCTGATGTTCCATTATTTTGGTTTTCCAAGTTGGAAAATTTTGCCAACAGGGTGGGAAAAATTGCACTTCAAAAGTTTAAAAGTGTGTTTAACCAGGTTGTTCATCAAGTTTAGTGATTGTTCCGTTTAATCAGTCATGTCAATTAATACTATTAGAGCTTCTCGTTTTACCCCGACGAACACAGACACATTTGTACTGAGGGTTTTCTTTTCCTATTTGGATGCGAAACGTGGAAGATAACAAAAAGAGAAGAAGCATGGAAGATGACGAAGAGAGAAGAAAATGAAAAAGATGTATTCCAGGACGAATGTCAGCTAAAATTATGTAAATAAGATGGCAAGATATAATGACTGATAAAGAGTTGGTGACTTAAACAAACACAAAACGAAGAAGTGATGAAATTAGAAACAGAAGATGGAAATGACTGGGGCACATAGTTAGACAAGAAAATGGACACAATGGACATATAGCATTGACCTGGCCCCGAAGGGAAGAGAACGCGTAGCCACACCAAAACAATGTTGCAACGAATGGTGGAGAAAGAGAGGACCAAAACTGGGTTAACTTCTTGGGGAACAGCCAGAGCAAGGGCAAAATGTCAAGGACCGATTCGTTTATCTGCTTAAATTTTTTTGAACCCATATCCTGTAAATAACATCGAAAGCAAAATGGTGTATACACTTTAACAGAATCACACAGAGAAAAATTCCTGCAGTAGAATGGGATCAAATGAACACCGAATTTCACAATTTCTCGACGGCATGGCACAGAAAAAAATATAGTTGTACTGTATGGATTATACTAAAGATTTAAGGGAACGATTTTCACAATTTCACGACGTAAGTTAAATGCTGACACGCTCAGAAAAAGTGACTTTCAATGCTCACTGTGACGATACGAAAGTGATATACTGTCATACACCAGACGAAATTTGGGTAAAACGTTTGCTCAATCAACGATGTATGTTTCATGTTAATTACTTCAATTTCATACTAGAAAACATGTAACTACGGTTGTCTGGAGAATGGGTGTGGCGTCTTGTTTTCGCAAAGACCATGAACAGATGAGGCTGGTACACTTTTCAGCATCATTATCCACTGCCCAGTGATTCGGGCCTAAAAAGTGGCTCAATTTTATTTTCGTAAGCACCCCGGACGCTTCTTATATCAAATACGGTATGCAGTATTGTTGAGAATTTTCGGGTACTTGCACGTATACAATAATTGAACAAAAAAGGAGAAAGCAAAGCTGAAAGAAATGATTATTTGTTGCGCACGTGGTGTGATCGCTAAAAATGTTGGACACATAATTTGTGATACTCCATCCACGGGCCCCTAATATCGCGGGACCCTGCGTTGGTATGCATTAAGACGGCTCTGGACCAATCCCAATTTCTGATATCTATACTTTAATGCCGCCATTGTTATAAGAAAACGAAAACAAACCACCAACGATTTAAATATTTCATGAGAAATTTTCCTACTTAGTTATTTATAAAGGCAACATTTTAAACAGTGTTTTTTTAATTGCTTAAAGTACCATGATGACACTTTATGGAAAAAAATATGAATATCCAAAAAGTGCATGGAATTTTAAAATCATACAGCCATAGAATTAGAACTTAAATTCGCTCCCGAGTTACGGATGCACTCGAATATCTCCTCAATGAAATGTGATTTTTGAGAACTTTCGTTAGCAATTCATTCTTTGTATTGCTTTCTGTCTTAGAATTTGATAATGTTGGACCCCTATCCTTAGCATTCTTTAAGACATTTCATATGAAAGTGTATTCCTCCGGAGTCATGGGCGGCTCACCATAGGTACTTGCCCCCAAAGATATCATTGTTTTTTTTTAACTTACGAATACAAAAATGCATCAATTATGAGTATAATTTAAGAGATGTTCATTTCTTGTGCCCCAATCATGTTTTGTCCCTCCATATAAAATTTCTAACCGGATAAGAGTCACTTATACCAGTTACACGCCAAATTAGATCAAACAAGGCAAACTGAATCTTTTTAACGTTGAATAAATAATAAAGAATACAAAAATCAATGAAATACAAAACTACTGTTTGATTTCCTCAATGCGATGTAGTTCCGATGTAGTCCCGGTGTTTGTTCTTCTAAAAACGGGAAAAGGAAATAATTGATTGTAAATAGGCTATGCTTCATGTAGTTTATATTTTGGGTTTTCAAAATGGTTTTCAAAATCATTTGAGTGCGTCAAAGATAAATGAATGTATATGTCCTTTTTTTGTACATCATTCTGATTTCCCATACACGCCAAATATTTTAAAACATTGCGAAATTGTCGTGTAGCGGAGTGTATGGTAATGATAATCGTGAAAGAGAAAGTGTGGCAAACTTGAGTTCATACATTATCACCGTTTAAATGTTGAAGCAAGGGAAATTACCAGGCGACGTATAATGTACTGGAATAAAAGCACTGCCTGTCCTTTTCAGTATAAAAGAGGTGAGTAAGATGAGTAAAATAAACATATTATTAAGCTTAATATTTTATTCTTTGCTCACTTATTTGCACATAAGTGGAATTTCTTGCCAAACTTATATTGAATTGAATCATTTGGATACACTAAGAATCAAGATGAATTGGGTGAACATACTAGTCTACAGTTGGATGCTAATTGTTCTCTCTTTCCCTGAAGGTAAGCAAATAATCCGTTCTACTTTTTAGAAAGATATTAATTTAATCATTTACCACTTTGAAAGGTATTTGTATTGGCAAACATATACAAATATTTTGTTATACGGTTTCAACAGTACAAATACAAATTGGTTACTGTAGTTATTGAACTGTTGAGAGTGAAGTAAAAAGTCATTTGTTCCTTCATTTCAATTGTTGTGCTTATTCTTTGCTCTGCCAGTCTATCCAAGTGTGATACCCCCTTTTTCTGACTGAGATTTTCCCATTTGATTATTGGCAAACTTTAACTGGCAGTACTATTTACTTACCCCATATATCATTCGCATACTTTGAATTACATATTACACTAAGTAACAGGTAGGCCTATGGCCATGGCTGTTTCTCGTGCCATTTTGCATATTCTGAATTTTTCCTACTTTAAATAGCTGTTTCTTAGTCTTACAAACGAATTGTTTTCTATAGCGACGAGAAACGTTTGATATGCACTGCCAACATTCCACTTAAAATTCCGAAAGGAAAGATAGTTTTTTCTAACACTTCTTTTGTTTAAGAAAACATCTATGATAATAATCTAAAACACTCAACACTCATTACATGTTATTTTACATGTTTAGCAGATATTATCGTTTCTTGCGTTGGTTTATTTTGTAATGATATATTACGAGATTTCTATGAAAGTTTTTGTTACCTTTCGAAAAGACGATATCGCCAGCAAATCACTAGCAATATAGCGCGGCTTTTCTGCTTATGGTTGTTTATTTTGGGGCACAGTAAGGAAAGCTATCTCACGATCATGCAAAAGTAGAGTGTTTGAAAAGGCAGAAGCTAGAGAATGTTCCACTCTTTGACTGAAGCCCCCTGTTTTTACAATAATTACCTGTTTGCAAAGATTCTCTCACCAACCAATTATCAACATTACGCAATTTTGATCACTATCAGAATATCACTTTACAGTTTCATACTAGCTCCTTACATGTATATTGGTATTCAATATCCAGGTATCTGTGTTTCGAAACTACGTAAAATGTTTTCGAAGAAATACAAAAAAAAGTGATAGGCCTATCTAATAATGATGCTTGTCTCCATAAATGTAAATTTCTTATTTTTCGTTCTTCCAAAATATTCATACGGGAACTTCAATCATGTTCATTCAATTTTAGGGCTCCTTTTTCATTTCAGAACTGGTTTTCGCGCAAGACGAAGGTGTTAGCCAATGCACAAGCCATGAATGCGGGACGTCAGTGCCATATCGAGCAGACGAGAGCCTCTGCTGCAATGGACGTGTGTATCAGCGCTTAGAAAATTTTACTCAGGATTGCTGTGAGTATTCAATAAACCTCATTGAGCTGCCAACTTTGCCAAAATGTTTTATTGAATACTAATTTCGTCAAGTTTTCTGTTTTCAGACACGATGGATAAAAAGCATAAAGCGGAATCAAATGTTCATTTTGATATTCAGGAAATAATCAAATGTTTATGTTGATACTCAGGAAAATGTATTGCGTCATGTTTGATGAGAGGAGGACAACAAGAGGCTTTCTTAATTCTAATCACGGGTCACACTGATCTATTGGGAAATAGAAGCGCTTTAGTATTTCAGAAAATGGCTCTGTTTTTCTTCAAGCTTCATAAATTCATAAAATTTAAGTTAGATTAAACACTGGTCACGATGAAATGCGTAACAATGCATATGTGCATTTGTTAAATGCTTTCAAACACATGACACCTTAACTGAATTATGTAGTTTTATTATAGGCATGTAGGATATTGGTACGAAATAAGTTCATTTCGTGATATCATTCTAGAAACAATCATTTTCAGTGCAGTGCCAATTCCAATCCAAATTTTAAAATTTGAAAATAAAATTACATCTTTCTCGATTCATCACACAGTTTTAAACTGTTAAACGTTACAAAATCGCAGGCATGTTAACAAAAATTCATAACATTGAAAGGATTCGCCAATTACTTATGATTTAATTTTCCACAACAGGTCTTGATAAGAAACCTTATCTACCAAACACTCAACATTGTTGTCGAAATGGAACAGAGGCAGTTGTTATCCCGCGTGGCAGCCTGTTCGACTGCTGCGGTTCGTCTATGCAAGTGTATGACAAAAAAGAACAAGTATGTTGCGAAGGTGTGCTCCATGACAAGGACGAAGGTAAGGTCATAAATACAGGTTGCATTAGCCGAAACAAAGCAAGAAAATTCATTTTGAGGATTGATTCACGCCGACATTGATAATTCTCTGCTTATGGCATCATTTGGTCATTCTGCATTTTGAATTTCCTTGAAAAAAATGAACAAATTTTGAGAAATTGTCTACGTGAAATTACTTAGGCATAAATTAAAAAGAAAAATCAAAAATATTAAAAGATGAAATTTTATGACACTCGAAAAACACTCGGGGACTTCATAAGTTTCTTAACCTGTATCTATTAAGATAAGGGCCGTAGGTCCCGGGAAACGTGTCCACCCCACTTATGATAAAGATAACATACACAGTTTCGGATTTTCTTGTCTTGCAATGCTTGGATGTAGTATGTACTTCTTGCTTAAATGTTGACACATGCGTGTGGGGGTAATAGTTCTCCTCCTAGACTCCATCTGCCACCAGTCCCCCATCTGTTGGAGGATAACCGTCAAAGTGGATTAAAAATACATCAAAGCACATCTTGAACTATCTCTGAAGTATATATAGATATACAATATAAAGCTATAAATAAACTGGTAATTTTATAATTTTTTATTTTGTTTTTAATTAGGAAGCGTGTGCTGTGGTTCACAACTTATCAACAATACACAGGAGACCTGTTGCTTTGACCCCGACTCCAACATTTCCACGGTCATATATCGAGTGGGAAAGTGCTGTGGATCTGACTATGTACATGACCCCAATGAAGATATATGCTGTGATGGAAATGTTCATCATATTGGAAGAAATGCAGTTCAAACTGAAACGCTACAATGTTGCGGCAATGAAAGTTACAGCAGTGCAACACATATTTGCTGTGATGGGGTATGATACTATCAACAATATGCCATTGCGCAAAAACTATATCGGATCAATTCTTTCAAATTCTTTTCGATTAAATTGATGATTTCGTAATGACAAAGGCAATAGAAGGCAATATAACATATCTTCGACTTAATGTTTTATCTACGCAAGGAAAATAATTATGTAGAATGATTTAACATGCAATCAAAATATCAAAAACAAATATAACTTAACTTAATGGTTCTTTTGAAATCAATTGTGATCTCTACTGAAAATGTATACGATATTATATTTTAACTTTTCGTCCAAATCTTTCATGTCTAGGTCGTTCATGAGAGGAAAAATGAAGCCTATAAATGTTGTGGAGATAAAGTGTACGACAGTAGAGAAGGTAAGTTAAAAATATGACGCAAACCTTAATTTCAAAATGTTCTTATCTTGCTAATTAGAAAAATGAGATATTAGGCCTATAAGTTATTTTCAAATGCTGAAACGTTCAACCGCTTGGTTTCAAAGGCTTCCCTATCAGCGCTATCTATTGTTATTGCAGACATACCAAGAGTCGTGACGTGGATTAAGAAGCTCTATACACTGATACATGGTCATCTAATTTAAGATCATTCTTTAAAATAAAATGAATGCAGGTCCTATACTGGCAAATTTAGAACGATTTTCTTTAACTCATTGCACCGACAATTTAATGAGAACCTTTTTTGTTCACAGTCTACATGGACACCATTAAGACATTCCAGCCCATTTACTGCCCAAACTTTCATAGCATTACATACGTTTCATCTGATACAAAAGATGAACAATTTCCAAAATACTTAAATAATCTTCATAACTTTCTATATTAATTTATATAATATTTATATCAATTATCAGGACGCGAAAAGTGCTGTGAAACTGAGTACACGTATTTTACCTACTTCACCAATACGCATTCGTGTTGTGGACTACCGCGGCCTGTTCCAGAGATACCAAATATACAAGCATGCTGTGATGGGCTTTCGTACTTGAAGACACAACAGATCTGTTGTGAAGGAGTCCTTCAACCGTTGGAAAATGGTGACGCTTGTTGCAATACTGGTAAAAATAGTAAACTAAGATGTAGTAAACGTCATGCACGACATTTCTGAAAAAGTCACAAAAGAAAGATAAGCTTTTAACCATCATCAATTCTTCTATGCCATCTAAACACTGGAACACACTCTCATGCATAAGAACCTAGTGGGGAAATTAAGTACTGTTTAAACTTCCTGTTGCATATATTGGTATTACTTTGTGGAAATTGAACATATCCTCTTCTACACTGCGTTGCCCTTTGCCAGAAATTTCCCGCCGACTTCGTTTGGTACCAGCCAACAGCCGCCTACAACTTTCTTTCAATCTGTCCAAAATCTTAAAATCTAATCACTTTGTTCATATTTGATATACAATGATCAGATCAAGTTTCATTAAAATACATCATTTTCTTTGTGTTAACAATTAGTATCAATTACCCAGTACCCACAAGTCTATCCTTCCTCAACTTCCTAGAGTCCTAACTCCATTAACTCTGACCATGCCATTTGTAGTATCTTATCACACTGACAGACTGAGATCAAAGGGAGCCCCCATTCCATCTTCAGTGGCAAGTGCAGCATCCTTGTTATCATTCTTGACTACACGAAAAACTTTTTTTTTTTGTGAGTGCAAATAATTTCGTTCTTCAAACGTTAATAATACAAGCAACTTTAAAACGTACAATCACCATTTATTCTAAAAGGAGATATCAAGTCTGACATAATCCTTATTTCATATGATAGAATTAAAAGTAAGAATTTTTTCTGACCAAGTTTCGTACCCCTTAAGCAATCTAGCCCATTTTATTTTATTATTAAAAACTTTAATTCTATTACTAAATAGTACTATGGGAGTCGCCATTTTGATTTCAAAACATGCAGATTATGATGTCATCAGCCCAGCAGGATGTTAGAATGCTTTGTATTTTTGTATAATCTACCTCAAGATTTCAAGGTTATGAGAAGAAAAAAAAATCTTATGTAAGGGTCAAGGAATTTTTTGTGTACACATGAAATTAAGAAAACATTCTGTTAAATCTTTGTGTCACATCATTTTGGAATAAAAACTTTAATCACAATTATAAAGAAATACATTAAATTCCTTATCTTCCTATTGGGGAAATTATGTCAGCATGCACAATATTTCAATACAGAATTGAACACAATTGTAGCCTCCATGTGTCAAGTTCAAACATGAATAACTTGAGATAGAAATACGATTTTGACTTGCTGTTTTTGGTAGTTAATTAAGATTTGTATCCTCTATGAAATAATGATTGTATCAGACTTTCTATCTCCTTTATATAATATCTCTCAATATTCAGCATGTAATGCTTAATAATATTAATTCGCCATATATCTTCCCTCGTAAATGATTTCAGAAGTCTACAATTCATCTGCACAAATGTGTTGTTCATCTCGTTTGTCGTCCGTTGTCCAATTGGTGCAGAAATCATTGCCGAATGACAAATGCTGTGGACATGGCACCTTCAATCCGGCTCAAGAATCATGCTGTGAAGACACACACATTCCGTCAATCAATGCCACATGCTGCGGAAGGGACGCATACAACCAATCAACGCAAAGATGTTGTAAAGGTGGGTTTACATGTAGATTGTATACTTCATTTATGAAAATAACTGCAAATAACATAATCATATTAGGTAAAACCCACGCGCATCATTAAGGAACCTTATGCGCGTTGTCACAAAAATGTATTCCAAATTGAACTTAAACGATATTGGTAATTTGCTAAAAGCATTGCATGAAGAAAGTATCACGATGCATCCTTTTAAAACAATACTTATGAACTCGTTTTCTATTGCATTGTTTACTGTACAAAGGTTTTTATCATTACTTTTTCAATAGATAAAACTGGGGAAATTCTTGGGGTGACTGAGATTGGCAGTGATCAATGTCACGGCGTAACATGTACGACAGGTGAAGTTGGTATCTGCCTAAAAAGACTGGAAGATGGAGAAGAAACGATATATTTTGACCCTGCGAATGAGGTAATTTAGTTAAAGCTATTATCTTACTATCGCATATCGCATAAACGTAGTATCAGTTATACTATGAGGGCTAATTATAATTAAACAATATGGACACATATAATTGGTGCGACTTCATGAAACGTGCAATTTAGGCCTCCCCATTGCTAACTTAAAACTGAGAGTACAGACTTAATTTTTGAACCAAGTGAGATATGTGCCAAGATTATTGGAATTTCTCCCTTCATATTACATTAAAGAGTTCTGAAGAATGTGTTGATCTGTTGCCCTAATATATGTTGAAAGTACTAAATTAGGAAATAAGAACAAAGTGTTATAGCTAACGCATGGTTTCACCTAGTTCAATAAAAAATTATTCAAATTAAGACGGTACAGCGATTTAAGACCAAATTTTCATATCACGGCGTTCATTATAGAAAATTGTAGTATAAGGGATACATGGAGAAATGAAAGGAGAGATATACTGTATATAACATTGAAATATACAATGTCTCGTGGGATTGTTGGTATAAGGATGCTTATATGACTAACGCCATGTATATTATGATAACACTACTGTCCCCACGCTCTCTATATTACAATAGCCTTCTAATGGTCTAAACCTCTACTACACAGGCTTGTCTTTATGGTCAGGGTATTGTGTCTTTGCCTGATGGTTATAGACAGTGCCAAGGAGAAACATTTTATCACGAACAAACAGAAATATGTTGTCAAGAAGAAATAAAAGAAAAATTTGATGAGCACGGTAATGAAAGACTCTGCTGTGGTAAAAACATCTTCTATCCGAGTATGCAGACGTGCAGTGATGGACGAACTTACGAAATTCCTTCGGCATATGTAAGGTAAGATAGACATGTCAATGTAAATGTTATGCAAATATCGTCCCTCTTTTCGCGTAGTGACGAATGTCAAAATTGAAATTATTAATTTCATATACTGACGAATGTTCGGAAAGTTTTAAAGCTTGCTTGATGAAATAAAAGTTGATGAACGTATCATATAGCTTTATATATATATATATATATATATATATATATATATATATATATATATATATATATATATATATATATATATATATATATATATATATATATATATATATATATATATATATATATATATATATATATATATATTTATATATATATATATATATATATTTATATATATATATATATATATATATATACATATATAGATATATATATATATATATATATATATATATATATATATATATATATATATATATACAAATATATATATATATGTATATATATATATATATATATATATATATATATATATATATATACATATATATATATATATATATATATATATATATATATATATATATATACAAATATATATATATATATATATATGTATATATATATATATATATATATATATATATATATATATATATATATATATATATTATATATATATATATATATATATATATTATATATATATATATATATATATATATATATATACATATATAGATATATATATATATAGATATATATATATATATATATATATATATATATACAAATATATATATATATGTATATATATATATATATATATATATATATATATATATATATATATATATATATATATATATATACATATATATACATATATAGATATATATATATATATATATATATATATATATATATATATATATATATATATATATATATATATATATATATATACAAATATATATATATGTATATATATATATATATATATATATATATATATATATATATATATATATATATATATATATATATATATATATATATATATATATATATATATATATATATATATATATATATATATATATATATATATATATATATATATATATATATATATATATATATCATTGGAAAGAGAAAATGCTAATCTTTTGACAATTTTACTTACAATAAAGATATTTTAAGCGAAATTTTATTTCATGAAGCTTCAAAGACATTCGTCAGTATGCGGAAATAATATTTCAGTATTCCACCAATTTTTGTTTCCCCTAAATACAGAAATAAGACATTCGTTAGTATGCGGAAAGACGGAGGGTATTTTAAATCATCCATTCATATTTCAAATATACATGGGATACATAAATTACGCTTTGAATCATTTTAACTAAGTAGATGTGTGTGAGTTTTTTTGATTAGAAACTTATATTTTAATACAGAATGTCATTACAAAAGCTGCAACGAAATTGTCGATCAGTCGATAGAGCAATGAAAAACGCTACATGGTAACAGTTTCAGCTTCCAAATTCTAAATTCTTTGTTTTGATATCATCATTACGTAAACTAGCTTTAAAAGATTAATCCTCAAAGCAATTAAGTGATCAAGTTAATCAAACCTGTGAAAGTTAAACAGAGCAGCAAGTAAAGATTCGGTATAAACGAACATATTAAATTAACATGATAAAATGTTGGATGTTTTATATTTAACAATGATTCCCATTTTTATTTAACCATTTCTTAAATCTGTAACCTTGGTTGAATTATTCACTTTGACTGTTTGGCGATAAGATTATTATGACCACCGTCATTTTTTTGCTTTTATAAAGCTTCTGCAATGGGAATATATACAACAACTCGACTCTTGGGTGTGATGATAATAATTACATCAGAAATATCACCGATATTCGGTTAAAACCAGAGGCTTGCCTTGAAATAGATGAACTTTCGTCAACGCCATTGTTTTACAACACCAAAGAGCAGACCTGTTGCGGTGGTCATCTAATTAAAACAGGATATTCATGTTGTGAAACTTGGGACAAAATCGACCAATGCTGTTATGACGATGGTTATCAAGGTTATGACATAGATATATACTTGTGTTGCAATGGCCAACTAAGAGAAGTTGAAAATGGTAAGACCCTTATCTTAATATGTGCTTGTATAAATTAACATGGGTGTAAGATTAACCTTAGGTAGGAGAGTCAAGGAGGGGATCAGTGCTCTGACTATATCAGGTGGGACGTTACATGAATGCTCAATAGGAATAAAATCACTTTGTCCCTGGAGCCCGTGCGGCATGCCTGACATCATACTGTCATAGTAGTCATCAACATGCCATTCATAATTTTTTCTACTCCTATCAGACAGTGAAAATTTCAAAACTTACTGCTGACATGCAAAAAGGCCATGATTGGCCATCAAAACAAGCCATTTATTGTTTTTCTATTAAACCACGTAGGTATATAAGACCGAACTCACTTATAAGCAGGACCCGAGATTAAATGAGAAGGAAAATATATTGATGAAATATAGTGTTCACGCCTCTCTCATAAACACATTTTAATTCCTTTTGTAATCAGCTTTCGAATGTTGTCATGTAAATGTTGATCTTTTGCGATGGTTTCCCATGATGTCATGTAAATCTATCATTTGACAAACGAAACTTGTGACGGTGGAAACCAAACTTTGTCCGGAAGGAGTTATTATATGTTCCACATGAACGAATATAAAAGTCTCGATTTGCGCAATGCATATATAAAGAAGCTTAGATCTGTAAGCAAATGTATCATATTGCAGTTTAGCATCCATTTTGGATATACCATCATTTCCAATTTTCATATATTACCTATAATGAAAATTCATAAGATGAAATACGATGTTTTTGATTTCCACTGAAAATAAGTGAATGTTTTTGGCACAACGACCTCTAAACGTAGATCATTCACATGATATGCCAATACTTGTATAAAGGCATATATATGTATATAAATATATATAAATATATATATATATATATATATATATATATATATATATATATATATATATATATATATATATATATATATATATATATATATATATATATATATATATATATATATATATATATATATATATATATATATATATATATATATATATATCAAGCGAAAGTCAAAATGTTTTATCCCCTCCCCCTCCCCTTTACTTCTCATCTACGAAAAAACCTTATAAGACTTATTTATACCCACTTTAAATAATATAACTTTATAGGATATTGTCATATGTTCTAATTTCCTCGATTATGTTGATAGAAAAGGTAATGTAATTTCGATGTAGACTTTATTACTTTTTAGCACCCTCATAATCATTTTGAGCTGATCGAAGCTGTATTAAATATAACATTTGCGTGCTACCGCAGACTCTGAGTCCGGGAAGCATAAAAAAAAAAAAAAAAAATCCCAGGAGTGTTTAGGGCAGTTTGCGTTTATTCCGTTGAAAATTAGACAGTGATTGAGAAGGATTTTCACTTGTTCATTCTTCTTTGAAAAAAAGAAAGAAAAAATGCCCAAAGCGCCAAACATGCCCAAGAAACCATGCCAAAAACGAGGCTTCTGGGTGGGAAAGGGGGGCGAGGTCCTTGGAGAAATAAAGCTTTAGTCCCCTAGAAAAAAAAATTGTTCCTACGCCACTAATATATATATATATATATATATATATATATATATATATATATATATATATATATATATATATATATATATATATATATATATATATATATATATATATATATATATATATATATATATATATATATATATATATATATATATATATATATATATATATATATATATATATATGTATATATATATATATATATATATATATATATATATATATATATATATATATATATATATATATATATATATATATATACATATATATTAAATATATATATATATATATATATATATATATATATATATATATATATATATATATATATATATATATATATACATATATATATATATATATATATATATATATATATATATATATATATATATATATATATATATATATATATATATATATATATATATATATATATATATATATATATATATATATATATATATATATATATATATATATATATATATATATATATATATATATATATATATATATATATATATATATATATATATATATATATATATATATATATATATATATATATATATATATATATATATATATATATATATATATATATATATATATATATATATATATATATATATATATATATATATATATATATATATATGTATATATATATATATATATATATATATATATATATATATATATATATATATATATATATATACATATATATTAAATATATATATATATATATATATATATATATATATATATATATATATATATATATATATATATATATATATATATATATATATACATATATATATATATATATATATATATATATATATATATATATATATATATATATATATATATATATATATATATATATATATATATATATATATATATATGTATATATATATATATATGTATATATATATATATATATATATATATATATATATATATATATATATATATATATATATATATATATATATATATATATATATATATATATATATATATATATATATATATATATATATATATATATATATATATATATATATATATATATATATATATTTATATATATAGTGCAAACAGTACATTTGAACGGATGCAACATTACCGTCAAATTGATCTTAACCAAATGTCTTTATTCTAATTTTTCACCTAGACAAATAGCGCGAAGTTCTTCTCGGTAAAGGCAAATTAAACTCATTCATTTCTCTTTCACTTCAATTTAGTTTCACTTTACTCATGTTGCGGCGAGGAGGCCATCAACAAGTCAAACCATTCCTTGCTTTGCTGTGGTAACAAACTATACAACAATGGAACTTTGGTGTGCGAAGAAAACAAACTCACGGGCACATATGAAGATAAGACATATTGCAATGGAATACCATACAATGGTGTCGTATCTTGCTGTGGTGGAGAAACATACAATCCTGAGTTGGAGATTTGCTGCGCAAATACGAAAAAGTAAGTTCAAAATTCTATCCCATTGTATACAGAGGACACATATTATTCGTTCAGATGAGTAACGATCATCAAGAAATCTCGATCCCAATTTTCGAAAAGTAATGTTATCAAATTTATCAGGTAAGAGACTCACAAATTTTAAGAAGAACAATTTTCAAAATAAACTTATTTCCTTTCTGGGTTATGACTGATCCACGTTTCGAGAATGTTCAGTTTATGCGACATGTACGTCAGAGTAAGTTGAAGAATTCCTAAGATTGTATGCACTTTATCTAATTGCATGGTTCAAGTTAAACCGTTGATGGCACCTTCCCAAAAATACAGATCAGGTTTTAGACATTCTTTTTTTGTTTTCAGATACATATGACCTAATTGAAACGTTTTTACAGCAAATTAAAAAATATGGATAAGAATTATCTTTTTTTTTAAATGGAGAACTATTTAAGCGAGGACACTGCAAATCATTTAATAACTATAAATTACCTTAAATCATACCATCGCTTCTTTTTTTAAATGTAAGCATCATCCATAAAAAAATACCCTCTAATATTATTTCCACAAATTGAAAATCTAATATTAAAATCAGAAGATCAAACAGTTATAGGAATCACTGGCATTGCGAGTTAATACTCATAACCTCCATCTATACTTTGTTCCACAAACAGATACTCTAAAGAAGTAGCTAATAAATGTTGTGGTGTAGAAGGATACATCCCCTCCGATGATACTATTTGCTGTGCAGAAGATGTACTACACAGAGATGCGGCTGATAAAAGCTGTTGTGGTGCGTCAGCAGTGAGTACTCAGAATTATAGGTGCTGTTGTACTGGTGGGTTTGCGTACGCATTCAGCAAGCCGTACAGTCTGAGTTGCTGTGATCCAGGGAGCTACGATCCGACGACAGAAACATGTTGTGACGGAATGGTTCACAGAGGAATAGCGGGAGGACAGTGCTGTGGGAATGGCGTTATCCGCGACCCAACAAAGGCCGTTTGTTGCGGAGGAAAGATATTTAAAGGTGAACAGTGGATCTGTTGTGACGGCAAGATTGTTGATGCTTCCGTTTCTCAATGTTGAAGCGGAAAGTGTAAATATCGTATTTTAGACTCATCGATTTAAAATCGATCGCTGTTGTACCTTGTAAACAAGGCTGTAAATAGCTCAGTTATTTATATTTAACAATCATTTGAATAATATTTATTTGACATCCACCGTAAAAAAACATTATTTGATAAAATTTATCATATACCTCATGAGGTAAAGTTTGTAACACTTAACATATTTGTTAAAGGAAGAAGGGACTTATTTATATAGCTTCTTTTGATGATATTCGTTCAAAATGCTTCGTATGAAGTAAACTTATTTGATGACATTAATCACATTCTGCATATGTGTTTGTTGTCTTCGAATTTTTATTTAACAGATACGTTCAGTGGTCAAACATGTCCATCTGATATGAAAGAGGTCTTCAAAAGAAACAAAATGGTGAAGAAACCATTAAAATATCTTATTCCGTTAAGGAGATATTCAAGTTTAAAACTCTGTCTTATCTGTGTAGAATGACTGGTGTAGTAAGTCTACTATGGAAAGTTGGTGTCCTTATCCTCACATTCTTAACAATTGATAATGTATTTAAAAAAAAGTTTATTTCTTTTACGATTTAAATTAGTTTTCCTCGAACTTTCTTCAGGTGGTACATACAAATACCCTTACTAGATTCAGTGTTACTACTTTTCTGACATATCCCAGGGTTTTTAAGCCTCAAAATCGCAGCACAAAATATGATAGAATACATAACGACTTTGAGGAATCTGAGGTTATGGCATCACAACTAGCCTGATTTCAGTCGTTTCTACACATATGATACCAAACTTTACACTTCGATATCTCCTTAACGGAGTAAGATTTTTGAATAATTTCTTCACCATTGTGTTTTTTTTTTGTGAAGTCCTTGTTTATATAAGATGGACATGCTTTACCACTGAACTCATCCTTTAAGATATTATCATAGCAATTGGGATCATTTTTATCCTACATGTCTTCTTAACTTGCAGTCTTTTGAAAAATGTATATTATCAAAGTACAATATCAAAGAAAACCAAACCAGATAAATCGCAAATAAAGGGAGCATGTAAAAATGACCTTTTCAGATTATAAATCTAGTACCATCACTATCTCTTATATAGTGGTTTTCGAATCAAGGTTCTCATATGTACGTAATACTATAAATCAAGTTTTAAAAATGTGTTCATTATTTTCTTGCTAACTATTTGGCTATCTATGTTTACTAATAGACAAAGTATAGTAACGTTATGAACATGAATATTAATATTTGGCAACCAGCCTGGAAAGTGTTATTAACAATGATGGCATTATAACTGTATAACACCCCTCATGAAAATAATACACCTTTCTTTTATTAAAGTATAAAGACTAAGGAATTACAACGTAATAACATGTTTTGTATGTTATTTTGTTTGGAATATTGTAACATTTACACACACTGTACCAGAAATTAATACCTTATATATAGATGTAACAGTTATGCTTATGCGCCACAGCTAAAATTCTAGCATGAATATATCAAAGGTACGTGGACATGTGAAGGCATGCAATATAAGCAAACATGTGCAAAAAAAATGTAAATAGATCAAACCTTTGTGAAAATTAGAAAAGATAATAATTAATTTTCAAACTTATCATGACAAATTGTAATATATGAACAATTCATTGTTTTCCAATCATTTCCCACAATTTTTGAAGTCAAATAGCTGCATCCAGCAAACCTATAGAAGTCATCCTCATCATTTTCAAAAGAAAGAAAATTAAAGAATGACATTAAATTATGACCATTTTCCCACTCATATATTTTTGCATACTACATCAAACATTCTCAAGCTTCAGCAATAACTTGAAAACTAAATAATATTCCAAATTTAAAGGCTACACTCTTGGCAGAATTTGGTTCTCTTCTTAGAGTTAAATCAATTTTGAAGCCAATCATAGATTTATAGTATACAAATAATACATAATGTTATCTTCATGGTTATCTATCTATTTCTATAGATATGCACACATTGATAGCTTTCAGGTTTTGGTATGCGTCATGTCATCTGTTAATATGGCTTTCACAGTGTTATAAAGTTCACCTAACAGAAAAGCTGTAAGCAACATCTTTTAAGCAAGGAAATCCTTTAATGCAACAAGAAGTAGTAATGGTATATATACACGTGTTTCGTAGGAATATCTCGAAAGAAAAAATGAAATGTAATTGTAGTAATTGCATTTAAATAACTATGCATTCGCAGTTCTTCCATGTTTATTATTCTGATGAAAGAACAGTTTTCCACATCTTACTTCTTTTTATAATATTGTATTTTATATATTTATATGTAAATTGTATTTATTGTGAAGTGTTCATGAGCTACTTTTTGAAATTATGCAAAATAATCTCTTCACATTTAAGCTACTTAACATGTGTATGAATTTTCATTTGCCTCCTGCATTTCTAATACCAATTTTCTGTTAACGTGCTACCTATGTAGGCTTAGGTAAACTGGATATACATCCAGGGCGTAGCAAAGTGGGTTGGGTGTTACACCCCCTAGAAAAAAAATTCGTCTGGCAATTCCAATTCTGACTTCTTCGTCGCGCAAAAGAAAAAAAGGCCCAGTATTTAAAACAAATTGTAGAAAAATCAAGTTAATATACTAATACGTTTCTTCGCAAACAGACAAAAACACTTCAAAAATTTTCTGGATAATACCATAAAGAAATATTGTTATCTTCATTTGCCGCACTAACCCACACCCCACCCCCCCCCCCCCCTCTTCCTTCTCTTTCCTCCCTATTTGTTGGACGGGCACAGATGTCGGGCAGAGATGTACTATGTCGGATGTACTTGTATCCATACATCAGCGTATATATATATATATATATATATATATATATATAAAATATATATATATATATATATATATATATATATATATATATATATATATATATATATATATATATATATATATATATATATATTATATATATATATATATATATATATATATATATATATATATATATATATATATATATATATATATATATATATATATATATATATATATATATATATATATATATATATGTATATATATATATGTATATATATATATATATATATATATATATATATATATATATATATATATATATATATATATATATATATCTATATATATATACATATATATATAAATAAATATATATACATATATATATATATATATATGTATATATATATATATATATATATATATATATATATATATATATATATATATGTATATATATATATATATATATATATATATATATATATATATATATATATATATATATATATATATATATATATATATATATATATATATATATATATATATATATATATATATATATATATATATATATATATATATATATATATATATATATATATATATATATATCAGTCAAGCCCAAGTCAGTTAGACGTCCTCACGAACGCACACTCGGCATGATGCTGACAACATCATCAGATCATACTTGTGCACTTAGTCGAGCAGAGATGTAGAATGTCGGATGCACTTGTATCTCTGGTATCAGAGTATATATACCTCAGTCATGCCAAACTCAGAAATCTTCAGACAAAGGTTTCACCCATGAAACCCTCTTTTCATCACTTAAATTTAGGAAATTTGTGTTGATTTTAAACCATTTTCCGGGCATTAAAGCAAGAAATCTTCAGAGTTTCCGGGGCTAACCCTAGCCCCTACCAAATTGGCAAAGCTTCACCCAAGAGCCCCCTGATTTTTCAGATTTCCCTCTCTGCCTGTTGAGAATGGTAACTCAAATGCTTACCCGAGTACATTCTAACATTTGCATTTGAAATTGTTTTCTTTTCATCAATCAATCATTTGAACTTTGGGTTGATTTTCAGCCATTTTAGAGCATCAAAAACAAGAAATCTGCGGAGCTTCCGGGGGTTTCGTCCCTGGACCTCAACCAAGGCTTCGCCCTTAGACCTCAGGGCAGGGGACCTTCAAGAGTTAAACGGGCACAGATGTTACGCAGTTTCATGCATGGCACTTCAGTACTTAACCCCAAGCCAAAATATTCAAAGATACCACTGGTGATGGTGGTGGTCAGGGAGGGAGGAAAAGGGGTGGGAGTGAGGGGGTGAGGGTGGGGGAGTCAATACCAAACTGTTTTGTTTTGTGTGATTGTACATGTATTTCTTTTTTAATAAGTCGGGGGAATGCACATTTTCGTCGGGAAAATGTGTCTTACACCCCCTCCTCCACCCGTGGCTCGAAATCAAGTTACGCCCCTGGATACATCTATATCTAACGGAAGGCACCTGGACCTCATGGTATACATCCTGCAGTTTAACCCGGCGTTCTGATGCTCTGTCTGCCCCTGAGAATTATCTTTATTTGCTTTGGTGTTGGTGTAGTTTTAATGAAGAATTGCTAATGTCACTCCTTTGCCCTGCAACTATAGTCCAGTCAGTCTTTCTTATGATGTTCTCGATCATCTATTGGTCAACGGCAGTATCACCGACGCCGTGGGGATTCAGCGATGCCTTACCTGAGCCCCGTATTGTAGAGGCGCGTACAATTGAAGAAAAAAAGATACGGTTCAAAAAGATGGTTTCTACTAAATTGTAGCTTGTCAAAAGGGTCCGTGTTTCCAGAATAACCCGACCCGCATTGGCTCCCGGCGGCCCTGGTCAATGTTTTCTTTAATTTTCGAAATCTTTTTGCTTCGTGAAAATGACTTTTTTTCGTTGCCATATAATTGCCCTAGATTTAGTAAACTGTTTTGGTATACACGAGCCACGTGGTGCAATTTGTTCAATCAAGTCATCGCTCTGTCTCCCGTGCGGCCGGTCTTTGATCGGATTTCAATCGAGGAGAAAAGATGTCCGCCATCAGTGTGATAACGGTGTTTATAGACCAGCAAAACGGTGTTCTTGTGTCGAGCGATTGCTATTAACTTCTTCATTTGCTTGTCGATGAAGACAGTATCTTTTAAGTCA
The DNA here is from genome assembly GCA_020152595.1 of Chiridota heheva. Taxonomy (NCBI): domain Eukaryota; kingdom Metazoa; phylum Echinodermata; class Holothuroidea; order Apodida; family Chiridotidae; genus Chiridota; species Chiridota heheva. The sequence continues at coordinate 10,866 of JAIGNY010000182.1, read as the reverse complement.
CAAAGGTCCGCCCCTCCCTTACAATTTTCCAAAAAGGACAAACAACCATTTTTTTAGGCCTGATGTTACAAAATTTGTTGATTTCAGTGTGGAAGCCATCTAACTATATCACGTATATTTGAAGAAAAGCGATAAGGTTCCATTGGGCAGACTTGGGGTACAGGGAAAGTGTGCCACACTCTAAAAAGTAAAAAGAATAAAAGTGTTTTTAAATTTAAAAAAAATCAAAACAACGCTGCAAGATTAATCACAGGTGTCTCAAAATGCGATCACATCTCACCATCTTTGTTCCAACTCCGACTACATAAAAAGCTTGCCATGTTTATGAAACAATAATTATAGACTCATATCTAACGCTAACTCAATTGTTGTTTTTGTCTTTAAATTATCCGTGGTCAAAAAAGGGAACTTTTGTGATGTGAGTCCTCGCCTATTGCAACAATTTGCAAAATCATCTTCGCAATAGTCACACTTTAAATGATATTTAGACAAAACAAACACCCTTTATCTTTTGTACTGTATATTTGTCATTTTAGGTTTATCTTCCTTCTTTACTTTCCTTGTATTTATATTTTCTTATTACTTTCATTTGTATTCCTTTACTTTCTTATCAATATTTTTACTATCTTTCTTTCAATGCACAGCATTCTAGAACATTTTCTTTTCATGGATTGAAAGTTTTATAGATAAAGTACATCTTATCTCATATTTTCTGATACCTTATGATTTGTTGCTGACACTAAGCTCTACAGAATAGTTGATGATACTAGGGAATCTTCACTGTTGCAAAGTGATATAAATAAGTTGGGAGCTTTGTCCAAAACGTGGCAAATGTAATTCAAGGTTGACAAATGTTAATGTAATTTCAAGTAAGTCGTACTTGTTTGATCTTGGAATTGAGTCTGAAGCTTTCTAAACAGTGCTTTAGTAGCTTCAAGGGCAAATAGATTTGATTGAAAGAAATTCTTCTTTTCTTGGAAGAGAGTTCTTGACTTATTCTGTTATATAAGCAGTTAGTCAGGCCTCACCGTAAGTATGCTATTCAGGCTTGGAGCCAGAGAAGGATACGTTTATTTGCGTTTCAGCAAACAGCCATTCAATTAATTTCCAAAATGATAGATCGTTCTTATGAATCTAAGTTGCGAATTCTTGGTTTCATCTTGCTTGAGTTGAGAAGATTACATACGTGGTAATATGGTTACAGTTTAAAATTGACCAAAGAGACTTAAGAGTTATCACGGATTGGTGCATGTTCGGTGTTTTGTTTTCTCAAATGAGTGAAATGCGAATGGTAACGGGAGTGCAGTAGCCCAGCGGTTAGGGCGTTGGTCTCGTAATCTGCGATGGCCTGGTGTTCCATCCAGGAGTACCTTGGAAACCGGTTATATATAAGCTCGAGGCTTGATGGTGGTGGTGTAGGGAAGAAGAAGGGGGTCACTTACTGGATGGTTAGCTCAATTCCGCCCACAATTTCAAAGTTAACATCTTTATATAACTCTGGGCGTCTTTGATTTTGTATAGTTACTTTTGTGGTGGTGGTAAAAACTTGGGGGCTTTACGGGTAACTAACCATATTTCGCCCGTCATCTGGTTATGTTATTTTATGTGATTTTGTTATGTTATGTAATTACACCGTTGTTTACGGGAATTACTCAAATTGGAACCCGCGCCCGTCGGTACAGTATGTGCATGTATGACGATGTATTTCCAGAGGATTGGGGTGGAGATTGACGAATATACAGCCTCCCAATTGTGTTCAGAACAAAAAAGTGTTAAATGGAGCAAATATATTCACTCTTGAAAGTTTACTTTAGGTGCACTCTAACAAATTATTCACAAAACGAAAACTGTTTTCCAATTTACACAACTTACTGCAACTGACAGAACAGGAACAGTAACATGTTGGCGTTTCGGAACTTTCTGTAACTCACAACTGCCAGGATTTCCTGCCAAAATATTCACTAATGAGTATTCACTATTAATTATAAATCGCTTGGTATATCTAATGTCACTTTCAATTTTTGGAAAACTTGTTTATGTGTAAGAAAGATATTAAAACGCAAAACGTAATCGAAAGAATTGGTGATCTCATCAGCCATGTAAACAATACATGTTCCATTTTACCTTTTCAAATCATGGTGTAATCATATTCATTCTTTACTACGTCCATGTTTCATACACCCTCACTAGATTACTAGATTAGGTCTTCGTCAAACTCATATATGCGTATAGAAAGTACTAAAGTATTATTTTCTGGGGCGCTGAAAGTTTCAGACTTCAACTTCGCACCTTAACCCCTCCACCCCACCCTTCTCTTCTCAAAAGATAAGAAAAAAGAACCCTATTATGGTAAAATATAAATGCATGCAATCAAAAAGTGGTCTGTGGCAAAAGAATCGTAGCTTGCAATCACTAGGCTGCATGCATTTATTATGGAATTATTTCAAATGATAAAAACATATCTTTTCTTTTCTGGAAAAAGGTGGAGACGCTGACCAAATGCATTTCCGGGGTCCAGAAAGCAAGCTCTTCGGAATATCCTTTTCTATCTCCAGTCTATATTCAAAGTTAGAAAATCGACTGATTTAAGTAGAAATATAGTATTAAAAAAAATATATAAAAAAAATAGTTTTTCTCTGAAAAGAGAGGGGAGGGGGAGGATTCAGGTATATTTTTGCCACCACACTTTACTTACTTGTACCTTAAGGCCTTCCACGCTGGCTGCTTCTTTCAAGATCTATGGACAGGTAGCAACAAGTGGAAGACAATAGGCCATGAAACTATGAAAAAGCAAAACAATTTATTAAACTTGGTTAGAAATTGACCGTTTTACAAAGTTTTGAATTTTAAAGCCTTATAATAATAAATTATGCAAATCTTATTGAAATTTTTGTGACATTGACACGGGAAAAACTAATCATTTCCTTATGTTAACTTATTGTTTTTCCAATCCTTCATCAACGTTATTTCGAAGGGAGATATTCAGCAAGAGAATACGATCATGCTCTGGTGATTTAAGACAGAAATTTAAAGAATTGCGTTAAAGATTTTGAGATGTCTCCTTTTTTCATGCATCACAACTTTTATGTACATTAAAAAATTTCTTTCGACATAAAATTGTTTTATTTATTACATAATTTATAGACTATTCTGTTCAGAATTTAAAGTTCTTACGGATGAATCTAAAATCTCAACCTGATCATATACCTTTTCGTGTTGGCTTCTCCATAATTAGTTTCTTCCAATTGTTCCTGTCTTGGATCAGCCTTTCTGCTGTTACCAAGGAGTCTTGGGTCAGCCTTTCTGCTGTTACCAAGGAGTCTTGGGTCAGCCTTTCTGCTGTTACCAAGGAGTCTTGGGTCAGCCTTTCTGCTGTTACCAAGGAGTTGATGCCTAAGGATTGCATGTCCCCCTTTTATCATAATATATGCAAAACAAATATCTGTAAAATGATAAAAAGTACGAGGCTATATATAACCAATAATATAAGGTCCAGTCATATCAGGTCTTCAAAACATTATGCCAAATAGTTAGTAGCGCCACACTTATTTGGCTCGCAACTTTCAGAACTACCTTCAAAAATACAAAAAAGCTATATGACAACTTAGTACGGTATCTGCAACTTTCTCTGTGCAATATTTTCAATTAAACAATGAAATCAAGGGCAATGCAAGAAGTAATATTTTGTGCTTATGTAATTAGTTTGTCTCGAAACTCCTGCAGGAATCTTTTGCCTGTTTGCTCTTTGATATTTGATTGTTTATCATGCACTTATTATTATCACCGTTTACAGTGATATACTTATGCCGGTTTGAACCATTTATTTATTAAGTTGATTATAATACTCAACTTCAATGCAATGAGAGTAATTTTGGGTAATACCAGATATCATTACGTCTTGTATAAACCCTGTTTTTACTTAACATCAACGTTTTGTTCAAAGATCGTTGGACTGGTAGCAAAAAATGAGCCTAATTGAAAGAAAATATATAAAAACTCAAATCTGTTAAAAATGACCATTTTACAGCATTTTGAATTCTAAGGCCTTATTACAATGACTTATGTAAATTTCATTCAAAATTTGTGACATCACAACTAGAAAACATGAATTTCCTTATATTATTCAATCCTTCTCCAACTTTATCTGAGTGAGAGCAGCTGAATATGACACAGTGGACAGAACAACCATGTGGCACTACTGCACTTCACAGAACCACCATGTCACTCTACTGTACTCCACAGAACAACCGTCTGGCACTACTGCACTTTACAGAACAACCATGTGGCACTACTGCACCCCACAGAACAACCATAAGGCACTTCTGCACTCAGAACAACCAAGTGGCACTACTGCACTTCACAGAACAATCATGTGGCACTAATGCACTCCACAGAACAACCATGTGGCACTATACTGCACTCCACAGAATATAGTTTGCTTGATGCAGAGCCTGTATGAATTACCACCGTACCTGCCATCCACAACTCTTGACTTACCTTCCCTCTTCACTTTCAACACCGGTTGACTTCAAAACTGGCCAAAAGTTTCCGAAAATTGACCAAAATTTTCCAAAATTTGCAAATGTAATCTACAACTCTTGACATACCTTCCCTTTTCACTTTCAGCACCGGTTGACTAGAAAACTGGCCAAAATTTTACAAATCTTGACCAAAATTTTCCGAAAATTGACCAAAATCGACCAAAATGTTCGAAAATTGACCAAAATTTGGCCATATTTGAAGCAAAATCTGAAAAATTAAGGAAAATTTGAGAAAAATTATAGAAATTTCTTGAAAATTGAAAACATTTTGCAGAAAATTAAAGGGATTTCGATAAGTATCAACTTTTGATGGATTTTATCACAGTGACTGCAATTTGTCAAGTTGTCACCGGGAATTTTTGTTTTTTTTGTTGCTCCTGATATGAGGTGACCCTTCCTTAAGCTCTGTATGACATTAATACTACAAGACAAAGACCGTGAAAGTGAATGTTAGACTGGAAGCACCAGTCACTTCCATTGGGCAAAGAATAAAACAAGTAAACAACTTCACTTACCTGAGCAGTTTTGTAAGCACAACAGGAGGAGCAAATGAAAACGTTCGGACCAGGCTTGCGAAAGCACGCTACGCTTTGTCACCCTTAGCAGGGGTGGACTGACACATACAAATGTACCTGTCCAAGTGGAGTAACCGGCGTCTTACGAGTCATGTAGAAGAATTTATAAACAATTTTAGGGTTATTTATGAAGGAAGTTTGGACTGGCGCCTAAGTTTGGACTGGCGCCTCCGGTGCCTATACGAGTCAGGTAGTGGAATTAATGAACAAATTTAGGGTTAGCTGTGGGAAAATCGAAGTTTGGATTGGCGCCCCTGCCCTGCGGCGCACCGGTCCAGGGCTAGTGAACCATACAGCCAGTACCCCCACCCCCTTATAGGCCTGTATGGCGAAGCAAGAACATTCACCTGAGTACCAAGCTGCGAATCTTCAACTCTAACGTAAAGTCTATTGTCCTGAGACATGGAGGCACAAAAGAATGAATCACACACTAAAAGTCTTTATCAACACATGCTAGCAGATTCTGCACATCAGATGGCCAGACCGCATCTCCAGACAGCACCTGCGGAAGAAAACACGAGAGAAACAGGAGCCTATCACCTCACGACCATCAGACGACACAATTGGAAGTGGGTCGGTCACACTCTACGAATAGACCACAGAAACATCCCACGTCATGCCCTGGACTGGAATCCACAAGAGAGGCTTACCAACAGCAACCTGGCGTAGAACCATAGATTCGGAACTTAAGATCACCCGCTTGTCTTGGAGAAACCGAGAGAGTAGCACAAGACCGCGACAGATCGAGACTTGTAGTGAATGCCCTATGTCCTGATCGGAGCAAAGAGAGTCTAGGTCAAGATGAATATGTCCAAGAGGTTTTGAATCTCCATTATAACACAAATTAGAATAAGCGGGAGAAAACAGTCTGATCATTTTCAATGACTGAAATTTAGAACTGAAAATTAATATCATTGATATCAAAGTATCAAAGTTAAAAGGTAACAGTTACTAGTCAGCTCAAATATGTTAAAAAATACGAATAAGAAAACAAATCAAGATCCCCACACCCTCCCAATCTTTCTACGGCACTAAAAGAGTGCGGAAAGTCAAAAACAAAGCGCCGCGTATTATAATCAAGAGACCTAGAAGAGAACAGATTTAAGAGCGATCTACAATTTTGTTAAGTTAAAGAATTAGTTCAGGTATCAAGCAAGTTTATATTATGTAAAAGAGAACTTTAAACAGTTAGAGGAAACAAATTGGTAAAGAAAGATTGGTCTTATATCTGTGTATTAATGACTGGTGTAGTAAATCTACTGTGGAAGGTTGGCGCCCTGATAATCACATTCTTAATAATTGTTGTATAAGATGTATTTTTGAAGAATATTTATTTGCCTTTTTTACTATCTTAAAATATTTTTTCTTATTAATTATTTATTTCCTTCCACTTTCTTCAGGTGGTATGTTATGATAACCTAACTAGATACTTGCGTCAGTGACATATCCATTGGCGTAGGCGGATTTTTGTTTAGGAAGGGGGGGGGGGCTACTCATTGGTATAAATTTTGACCTGTGACAGTATCTAAGCGGAGCGCCACCATGGGTTGGCGCGTAGCCTTCAGAGAAATTTTTCCAATAAATGCTGCTTATAGATTGCCGGAAATGGCACTTCCCAGGCCAAAAACTGGCAAATTTGAGGCTGTTGTCTTTGGATTGTTCACAATTTTGCCCGAATTGTTGATTACCAACAAAATTGGGAACCAGTGCCACCTGCCCCAGCCACATACTTGCAAAGTACAATTTATTCAAACTCTATTGCGTAGCAATATAGGGCACTTTGGGTTGATGCCTCCAGAGTTTTTATGGGGAAGGGGGTGGTACATGTCAAAAGAAGATATTTGTAAAGCAAACAAAAGATCATTGATCACACTTGCATACCTGGCCAATGTTTTGACTCCAGAATATTGAAAAATGAGGGTTGAGTAAGTGGCATTGTACTTTACTTGTTACTTAGAGTAGAAATGTTGGAAGCAAAATTTGACAATCAAACTTACCAAATCATAATTTGAAATTCAACCGCCGCGCTGATGTTATGGCAAATCTGTCGATGACTGATTCCACGTCTGGGCAATGGGTCCTATGAATTTGTAATAGAATAAGTACCTCCAGTCCGGCTTCCGTCATTGTTGACCAAATAGCTGTAAGGGTTCTTTCCATTTTTGAAAAACTCTCTCGGCCTGTGCAGAAGTCACTGGCAAAGTTGCCAGCAACTGGAGCAACAGTGATATGTTAGGAAACATTTCAGAGCAATGATCCAGGGAACAGACGGATGAAGATGGTCGGGACTTGACAGGAACATTTTCCCATTTCTTCCTCCATAACATGTATTCGCTCTTAGCAATCATGAAAGGATCTCTGATCAAACTTGCATACACCTCAATGGCAGGAGTCAAATCATTCCACTGCCTCTCACCGTCAGCTTGTTTGGCGAATTCCATACAATTTGGTAGAAGGTAGTTAAGTTTCATATTCTGTTGTTAATGTGGTCCAAATCTGTGCTTGAGGTATCCAATAATGGAGTCTATGGCTAGATAAAAAAAGTTGACTCTGTTATAGCCTTCGGTGGTGTTGTCTCGATGTTTGAGCATTTGGTCGGTATGAGCTTCTAGCTGCAATGCGTGGTTTTCGCAGTTCCACCTCCATCACATCTTGTGCGACTGATTCTGCCATTTGATACAGGTCATGGAACTCCCCTCAGTTCGCAATTCTTTGAGAACAGACTGGAGACGGTTTACTGAGGCTAACGCGTGGGATAAATCTCTCCCCCTTCCCCCCCTCCACTGTTTGTAAGACTCAAAAGGAAACTGGTAGCATCAATCCTGTCAGTTTCTCCAAAATGACTGAAGCAACTGCAAATTCTGAGTTGCGCACCGATTTTTCAGGGCTTTCTGCTTGTTTCTGTCGCAAGGTGATGCCCAGCATTTGATTTCCGATAAGGCATCTAGTGTATATTTCAAAAGTTGCATAAATGTTACAACTGCTGTGTCGTTCCACAAAACGTGTTTCGCACAACGTAATCAGGTGCTTCTTGGTCATGGAAATACCAGAATCACTTTCTTTGAGACTCCTCAACAGATTCGGGTTTTTTTTGCACTTGCTCGAAAAGTCGATGAAATTTCTCGCACAACATTTTCTGCATTTCGAATAGGAGGTACCTTGATTGCAGCGGAAACACTCAAATTTAGGCAGTGCATGGCGCAATGAAAAATAAAGGCCAATGGAGCTGCTTTTTTTTTATTGTTGCTGAAACACCAACCCGTTCACTGGCTATGGCTACTGTCCCATCATAGCCTTGTTCCACACAAAGAAACAGATCCAAACCGAACTTACAAATCTTTCTTAGCAACGTTTCTCCAATAGCTTTGCCCCTCAACTTGGTTTCATTATGCTCATTTTCACCAGGATTATTAGATTTGATGTCAGAAATCAAATCCAATACCATTACCGTGTCCTCATGAAATCTCCAAACTCAGAATCGCTTGGTGAAACATATCTTATCAATTGCCAGTTGTTCCCTTTTTCGGCGATCCATTGTTTCATCAGCTATGATAGACCAGAACTGTACTTTTTGATGTTAGCAACAACACTTTCCTAATCATGTCACCAGCAACGCAAATAAGTTCATTTTGAATCGAGGATGATAGGTAGTTGCATTAGCATGGGAAGTTTTGATATGGTCCTTCAAAAGTAAATCCCCACTACGAAGTCGAAAACGAAGTATAACCCTAAAATTTCCGTCATTTTCTGTTGGTTCATCTCACTAATAGAGTTTGTCCCTAGTTCACCTCTGTGGCCTCTGGAGGGAAAGTTTTGTCGAGAACAGGTGACAAATTGTGTATCAATAATTGACGAAGGCGATCTCTGTTTTGCTGAATCTCCTGCTTGTAAGATTCGTTAATGTGTCCTCTAATATCTGTTCCATGTTGAATCACTGTTTGCCGAAAGTGTTCCATTGCAAGTACGTTTTCTGGTGGTATTCAGTGGCCTGATGACTTAATAGAGCTCCATTTTGCCTCTTAGATCATCAAATTGTGTAAGGGGGTTTTGAAACCAATGGTAGCTGACCTTTTCTCTACTTCTACCACCTACTCCACTACAACCTGAAAATAACACACATGGTACACGAAACACTCCTCCATCCCTTCAACTTTGCTTTGCTTAACCATGGGAACTTCTCAAATGATGGGGAAGCAAACGCCTCTTGTTCATTTTTTTTCTGATTTCATATGAGATGAAGGAGGAAAATCTTCTTCCCTTGATGGTTTCATGGGGATAAAAATTTAGCTCAGTCTTCTTCATTTAAACTTTGTGAAGGTACAGCATAACCAATGCCATTGTCAGCTGCTTTTGTAGAAACGGTAGCGGTATCAGTACTACATTGTTGGAGTGGTTGGTTTGATGTAATGCCAGCTCTAGTTTCACCAGGGGAACAGCGTTTTACCGTGCGCCCGCCAAACCATACAACGCAAATATGATTAGTCAATAGCAGTCCTTTTCCTCTATTTTTGTAGAGGCTGGTCCTGACCATCATACAGCGACATGCTAGTATATGGTCAGGTTGTTTATCTGACTAGCAACAGCCCTGAATTTCAATAAGAAAATGACGTTATTGTACTTTTAGCCTAGGCAAGCAATTTTCATAATTTTTGGCACACATATTTTCCTTCAACTATAATCTAGAGTTGACGGGAGAATCATGATATTGCTAGGTTGTCTAAAGCACTTACCGCCATCATATTTTTCTGGACAATGTACACATATAAAAAATAAATGTTTGCTCCACCTACACCGACGATGACAAATAGTTGTATAAAACTCGTGGAACTAGTTTAAGGTAAGCCTATATTAAAGACGATAGAAGAACAACAAATGGTCATTATGTATACAAATCATTAATATATTTACTAAACTGAGCATACATTATCTTTATCCGTGTTTACGGTTTTCCTTCTTGAAAAACCATATGCGAAAAGTGACATTTTCAAAATTCAAGTTCAACCGAACTTAAAGTTCAGACAAATTGATTTATATTTGTGGAAAGTTTTACTAAATGATGGGGCACTTCCAGTACTTTGTTATCGTAAAGCAGTAGCAGAATGGCGCCATCTTCAATCGTCATCGAGTAAGAACAGGCTTGGCAAGTTCACGGCTCTTGACAAATTAAAAATTGCGTCAAATTTTCTTTAAAAATTTGAAATATTTTTTGTTTTTTTCTTCAGGGATACAACGAATTTACATTGCAGGGAATGCAGGGGGATTCGCATTTCATGTATGCGCATCTGTACCTTATAGGCATATAGGTGTAATTTAATTTTTGTTAATATGGATTGTGGGGAGCATGGCCCTGTGCCCCCTCTGGCTACGCCAGTGACACATCCAATGGTTTTAAAGCCACACAATCGCAGGACAAAATATGATGGAATACATATAGACTTGGAGGTCTGAAGCTGTGACGTCACAACTAGTCTGATTTGAGGCTGTGACGTCACAAATAGTCTGATTTCAGTCGTTTCTACGCAAATGATAACCAACTTCAAACTTAAATATCTCCCTTAATTGCTTAACGGAATATGATTTGTGAATGATGTCTTCACTATTTTGTTTCTTTTTAGAGTTATTTTTTATATTAGATGGACTTGCTTGACCCTGAACTAATTTTGTAAACTTTTACTCTGAAAACTAGCTTTACTCTAAAAAAATTAGAACAATTATTTGCTACAAATTGGTTATCTGCATAATTTTGAAAA
>JAIGNY010000181.1:235000-250351 GCA_020152595.1 Chiridota heheva | reverse complement strand
AAGATAGTTATGCCGGAATATTGCCGTGCCGTTGGTTGCACTAATAGATGTGTGCGGGGGAATAAAAAGACACTTTTCTCGATTTTCGTCTGATCATAAACAACGTTTACAGTGGGTTTCTGCTGTACGAAGCGACGGCTTTCAACCTAGGGATCACACTAGGATTTGCAACGAACACTTTATATCAGGTATGCACTCTAAAAAAAGAATGGTCAGATTTAACCATTACATGGTCAACTTTGCACCGAACCAACGTTGGTCAAAATTAAACGACCATAACGTGGTCAAAATTAATATTAATATGATAATTATGGACAAATTTGACCATATTGTGGTCAAATTTGTTGTTTAATTTGACCAAAGTTGGTTCGGTGCAGAGTGGACCAAGTTGTGGTCAAAATTTGACCATTCCTTTTTTAGAGAGTGTAGGCTTTGTCGGTGTATAACAAACAATCAGCTGGCGCTAACGTTAAAGTTACTCTTCGTATACCCGGTGAATATATCAAACTTAAGGAAAATATGAAGTAAGATCGGAAGCGAACAAAAATAGCAATTAGTAAATTTCGCTGAACTGGTACTGGTAGGTTAGCATGTAGTATGTTTGTTGTATGTGTGATGTGACTGGGTCATGTGAAGACGCGTGAAACGCAACGAAGCCGCTCCCCTGCAAAATGGTTTCCAGATGAGTTAGAGTCACATGATGAAATCCCTTTTATTGTAAACTCCGTGCTCAAAGTCTGCCATCTTTGTTACCATATACTTGAAAAGTTCAGAAAAATTACAAACATTTGTAAATCAAACTAGAGATTTTGATATTTTTAGAAAAAACTGAAAATTAATACCACATGATTAATTTTTCAAAAATGAATCAGAAAAAAGAAGAAGTGAAAACCTAAAAAAACATAATGGAAATCTATTTAAAGTCCTAATTACAAAATAAGTTGGGCACTACCATCATAGAAAAAAGGTGAACAATATGTGTTCTGGTTGTTTGCATTGTATTATAATAAAGCCAATGCGGAAGTTATCCGCGATCAGAAAAAAAATGACACAAATTCATAAAATAATAATTCTTAACTCTAAAAATTAAATGTTTGGCATCATTTGAAAGCTTTCCTAATGAGAAATTCAAAAATGCCTTCAGAAATGAGTTTCTTAGGGCCTATATAACAAAGCAACAGGAGTGTCAATTCTGTTATTTTGTAATGGCAGCATGCTACTTAACTAAGCTCATTTGCATAAATTTGCATAAAATATACTAATTTTGAATGAAAAGAACAAAATCTTAGCTTTCAAATAGTCTATGATTGTAACAGTTCAAGTAAAAATATGTTTAAAAAGCCCAGGCTTGAAAAAAAAAAAACACACAAAAAACATGCACAACATGCAATCTTCCAACATCAAGCTGCGCCTTTAAAGGTTAAACTGTATTCGCTTTCCGAGTCTCGAAACCTTTATTTATTTGGCCAAACCAAAATCGTATCATCAAACCATTGTAAAATGGCAATGGAATTGAACGAAACATATCTGCAGTCTTTATGATTCTTTATTCGGACCTTGCTAATGGGGTGTCTTTATGCTAAAGTCGGCGGGCTACGACCAGCACTTTTGAAAAGGCTGTGCTTGTTTGATATATGATCAACTTTCGTGAACACTATAATTGCATAACAAAGCAACGTTTTCTTCACTGTTTGAAACATGTTATTTTCATTTATTAAACTTAGTGCCAATAATCAACTTCCACCTTGAAAATGGGAAGGGGAGGAGCGGGGATTTTAAGGTTATTATGGCCAACCATATACAATTATAATTCTCAACCCTTTGCATGAATGTCATTTACTGGGTAGTCCGGGGATGCCCTGGAACGAGGGTTCAATATACACCCTCGATCTAGGGTTTTTGTTAGCTAAATGGAGGCCGCCATTGATGAAGATTTCCTATGATACAATACGAGCCTAAGATATGATCAGTCCAGTTCGTACCCCCGATCGGGAGAACTGTTTTGTTCTCCCGATCGGGGGATCCTTTACAGAAGTATCCCACAATGCATCTATCCAAATTCAAAGTTTGTATACGAATAACATAAGAATCAAACACATTTCGAGTGCCAGAAACTCAACCGCTGTGAAGGGTTCAAATTTTTCTTCACGATTTGAAATAATGGCATGTGAATGATCTTTTCACCGTGCGGTTTTAAAATTCACCGTGCGGTTTTCGAGAAATTTGAAGAAAAGTGATCCATTCTAATTATGTGTTACCGTTAGGCAGTCGCGCTTTACAGGGTTTTCTGAAATTATGAGAAATAACTTTAAGATTTGCGAAAAATATTTAGCAATAAGTGCGTGATAGTAACGAAGTTGTTTTACTTTCGTGGAATTGAACATGAACAAAGCAAATTTGATTACAAATCTTTAATGAAACGACTGATAAGCTATGACTGAAACTTTACAATAAAAATGGCGGCTTCCATATATCACTGTAAGCTCAGGGCATTCTAGAGTCTCCCGATCGGAGGACTTATAGAGTCCCCCGATCGGCGGTACGAACCGAACTGATGATTGTTAATGTATGTGATGTAGATTATATGACGTAGTATATGATATATTGATATGGCGTGCATGAAATTAGTCGGAAGTTCGAGTCACTATAAGTTATTTTTTTTAATGATGAATTCCTCGGTATAATTCGGACATCGTAGCGTACCATCATCACAAATTTCCTCCAATGTTTACAAATACTGCAGAATTGCATCCAGATATTCCCGAGTGGCAGACTGCCGAAAACCGTCGAGTTGAGTAATAAAATCTAGAAGATTAGCGCCCTCTTCTGATTCTTCATCGTAACACTTTTCCACCTTCAGACGTGGAACGGTTATCCCAATTGTTTCAAGTTGATAATTTTGATTTCTTTCAGAAGCGATTTTCTTTATCATCTCGGACGAATAGGGTCTCCGTGGACCTCCGACATAAAGCTCGGGAAATTTCCTGAAGAATTTAACTTGGCAACTAGCATCTGGAAAAGAAATTACATCACGTGAAGAATAAAGAAGAACAAATCTATACAAGGGTGATACCAGCCTTTTCGGGTTTGGGAAGGGCGGGAGGGGGGAGGAGGGGGCGGGGTGGTCGCCGACAGAAATATATCAACCTTTTAGAATATTTTATGGACGTTTTCAGCATTTAACTTTTTAGGGGTCGTACACTCTAGCAAGGGAATGGTCAAATTTGACCATAACATGGTCAACTCTGCAGCAACCAACTTTGGTCGACCATAACATGGATAAATTTGACCCTATTGTGGTCAAATTTGTTGTTCAAATTTTGACTAAAGCTGGTTCGGTGCAATTTGGTTATTCCTTTATACGATTCTGTTGATCCCTTCTCCCCTGGCTACACCTAGGCAATGCAAGGACAAACAATATATACAAACCAAGCATTTGTGATGGCAAACAGCTCAATTTAAAATATCTATGCCATTCCTTATATTTCTTACCTAAATTCCAGTCACTGGAAACGATGGGAAAGAGTATTCCTGCTAGAATTGTATTGGGAGCGACTCCACTTTTATAACTTGTAAGAAATTGATGCACATTTTCAAGAAATTGTGATCAGTGGCGCAACAATAGGGAGCAAAGGGTGGGGTTTTCCCCGAGCAATTAAGGGGGCCCCTGAGCAATGACATTATATGTATGTATGTGTGTGTGTATGTATGTATGTATGTATGTATGTATGTATGTATGTATGTATGCATGTATGTATGTATGTATGTATGTATGTATGTATGTATGTATGTATGTATGTATGTATGTATATATATATATATATATATATATATATATATATATATATGTATATATGTATGTATGTATGTATGTATGTATGTATGTATGTATGTATGTATGTATGTATGTATATATATGTATGTATGTATGTATGTATAATGTATGTATGTATGTATGTATGTATATATATATATATATATATATATATATATATATATATATATATATATATATATATTATATATATATAAATATATATATCTATATGTATATATATATATATATATATATATATATATATATATATATATATATATATATATATATATATATATATTTATATATATATATATATATATATATATATATATATATATATATATATATATATATATATATATATATATATATATATATATATATATATATATATATATATATATATATATATATATATAGATAGATAGATAGTGTGTATATATATATTTAATGGGGCCCAGAATCCCATTCCTCACTGGCCTCTAGGACCCCAGTTACTCCACTGGAAGGCGACACACTAATAGAATTTGATTTATTTTAGCTTAGGAAAGATTTTGAGCCATGTCACCCCAGATTGGTGCTGTATCTTCCCATAAGCAAAGGCAGATGCTAAGAACATACATGATTGAAAACAAGAAATGTTGGCAACTGAAGTCTTTTTAAAACTTCAGACATGTTTTCCTGCAAGACAAAGCTATTGAAAGCTACTAAAATAAATTTTGATTATTGTTAGTATATTCTAATAGTCAGACAGTTGTTTATGTATTTTTACAGTTTAAAGAAAACTAATCGCAATATTTTACTAATTTTATTTCTTCTTCTTCAAACTTCCTTCAATAACCTTATTAAATTATGTTGTATTACTATGCTGACATACCCAATGATGGTTTCTAAGCCACAACAAATGTGAGGATGTGGCATCACAGATGGTCCGAGGCTGAATTCATTCGTTTCTACACAAAGGAGACTTTAAACTTTAATATCTGCTTACACGAAATAAGGTTTGTAAATGCTTACGGTACTATGAGCATCTTGTTAGTTTGACGTTCTTTTCATAGACTCTTGTGGGGCCCGGTGAAGTTCACGTCCACTCTTACGATCCGGCATCTTAAGAGCTACTTTAAAAGCGATTATAGAGCATATCGCCCCAGAAACTTTTTCATACGGGTGCCTCATCCCCCATGCCGGGGGTCGAGCCCAGCACTGCAACGCATCAGAAGAGCGCATGTAACTTACGCCATTGTCTGTGTCACTGCCAATGTTTATCATGATTTCGTTATATATGAGGTTTTGTTATGCATCTGACACAAATCTGCAAGTGAACATTTTGCGGGAATTATCGTCTATTACCGGTAATTTGATGTGAAACTGCACAATGTGTATTTCCTCAATTATCCTCAAATTCAAATAATCAATTAATCAATTATCCGAAATATCAATCAATCAATTATCTAATATATCAAATAAATAGTTCAAAATGGAGATGTAAAGCGTATACTATCTATTCCATGTATTTTGGCGGGTTTTAATTAATTACTTATAATTTCCAGGTACTAATATAGAGCAGAATCCCAATGTTCCCTGCACATTGCAAAAAAAAAAAAAGAGGATCTTATGCACAGGAAATTTGGGGGGCTCTGAGAAACAACATTGTGATAGATGTGATATGGAGCACCGAGCACCAAATTTCACAAAAGACCCCATAGTTATGCCACTGATTATGACATCCAACAACAACAGATTCACAAAGGAAAATATCAAGGCCCCCCTGCAATATTTCACAAATTTACATGTCAATTTGCATAATTTATTAGAATAAGGTATCAAAATTTCAATTCAGTATCTCACGAGTTTATCTACGTGAAGTTTAGAGGCCCTTGAGCAATGACATTATGATAAGTTTGTTATTGACGCCAAATTCCACACGGTCCCCCAAGATTATATTTGCGCCACAGCTTATGACAGATATTTAAAAAAAAAAATGATTTACAAAAGAAAATATCAAGGCCTCCCTGTAATATATCACACATGTTAAGTATTAATTTGCATCATTTATTACAAGGTATTAAAATATAGGATGTCGGGAGATGCCTCAACCCATACGACCCTGAACCCTGATTGCTATGTGGGGCTTCTTTTTTCTATTTCAATGGATTACAAATGGATGCATACCTGTTTGTAGTTTGATATGGAGTAATCCACCAGGAGTCAAGCGTTACATTATGTGGTCTAGGCGTATCTCGATATTATCGATATACGATAAACAATCCGCTGACGTTATAAGATCAAACTTCTGGCTCTTCAAGCTTTCGTCCTCTCTGTCCAGAAAAGCTTGCAAGGTTTCTGTGTACCAGACAAATGTGAAGTGACCTCCAAACTTTTTGGAGAACAACGTTTTACATGACGCAATGCTTTCGAATGACGGCTCGACCACAACAACACGAATGTCTTGGAATTTATGGGAGAGCGTCACTAAGAAGGTAGATTCAAGTTCACCTGCAAAGTTGATACATTCTGAAAGATGAATTTTAAAAATGCCCAAATTTGCAGAAAGGAGTAAGTTAAACATCAATGTTTATTTACCTACGTCTGACTTCAAATAAGGCCGAAAAGACAAAACATTTTTGGTTGATATTTCCAACATAAAAGATTCGCCCTCACATCAGCGATGTTCGGTTTTTCCACATGCTAGAAAATCGAACATCTCAAGACCACCAAAATGTTACGCATCACTGACCCTACTCTCCGTACATACAGTGTACAATTATGCACACACTGTACGTACGGAGTTCATTTCGGGAATGGTTTAAGCGGATACAGCGTCTACATCATTCAAGAAATATTGAGTGAGGGCGCTGTGAGTAGCAATGTCATAGATGTCGGGACACAATATTGGCACGAAGCCTTTCGTTCATTCATCATCATCATTTATTTTTTTTTTCTGCATTGCCTTAAAGGTCATTTGTCGTGATTAAAATGTGACCTACATTTTATTCCAAATTCTTACTGATTGGTGCATTAATCTAGTGCACATTGTATTATTGTGTTTCGACCAATCAAAACAGACAATTTGAAATGTGTTTATGTCAAATTTAGAGACAATTGCTTGTCTTTAAGTAACACACTTATTCTTGAAGATACATGGACAGGTAGTTAAACTTGAGCTTATGCTATAAACCACGAAAAATAGTTTAAAGGAGCACTAGACCGAAAGTGAAGGCGCTCGTTTTTGCGAATTTCACAGATACATTATCCACAACAGATCGATAAACTTCATACCTCCATAGCCCACAGACAACGTGAGGGCAAAGGTCACTTGAATAATCATATTAACCAGAAATTACTATACCGTTGCGTGCTAGACAAGCACTTCATTTTTTGTGAACCCTTAAAAATGCAACCTCACATTTCGGTCTAGTGTTCCTTTAATCAAAATTGACTAAAACCATTTTAGTTCATTTTGAATTTCAATGCCTTATCATAATAAATGATTTTATTCAAATTATGTTTGTGTTGTTAAAATTGTGATTTTCCTTATCTTAACTTATTTCTTTCTCAATCATTTACCAACGTTACGTGTATAGGAGAATCTTCATGATACTTTTAATAACAATTTAGCACATTTTCTGACATCACAACAGTGTATCCAAGTAAACAGATGAATTTTCTTATACTATATTACCTGAAAAGTATCTACGTAATAACATTTGGTAATAACACTTTTGATTGTCAGATGTTCTACCTGTGCCGGTGCCTATAAAAAGTGCAGCGAGAGTAGGTTTTTTCCCCAGTCGATCGCGAACATTGATGAAGCTTTTGCTTTCTTTTTGAGAACATTACCCTCGTATGCCTGAAAAGCAATATTCCACCTCGGCAGATTATCGCTAAGATATTTTCTTTATTGATCCATCGTCTTGCTGGTTTGAAAATGATTTCAGAATTAAAACGTTATCTTTTTTAATACAAAACGTACTAATATGGTCATAGGCCGGCTCGTTGAGTTTTTGCTATCTGTGGTAATGCAAAAATTTATATAAATATATATATATATATATATATATATATATATATATATATATATATATATATATATATATATATATATATATATATATATATATATATATATATATATATATATATATATATATATATATATATATATATATATATATATATATATATATATATAAATATATATATATATATATATATATATATATATATATATATATATATATATATATATATATATATATATATATATATATATATATATATATATATATATATATATATATATATATATATATATATATATATATATATATATATATATATACATATATATATATATATATATATATATATATATATATATATATATATATATATATATATATATATATATATATATATATATATATCTTTATTCTCTGTCACATACTAACGCATTCAATGGAATTGAAGATAATTATCACACTGAAAACCATCTACTTTATTTAAAATCATAAAATTTTCGGACACGCCTGTGTCCTTCTTCAGTGTGAATTACAATACTCACAACATAAACATACTCAAAAAGCCGCAAAAGTAAATGCGCGTGTGAATGCGTTGTGCTGTGCGTGGTAGTAAGCGTACTATCTGGGACCGTCGTTAGCGACGAAAGAGATCATGGAAGAATGCGTTGAAAATCTGAATGTCATGGTTTTTGAATGCGGTGTAATTGCTCAGAAATGACATGTTTTGTTAAGACCATAGTCTTGGTCTTGTATTTACGATGTTTGTAATTCCACGCACAGCACACAAGCATTCAGCGCTGCTACACTGGTATTTTATGTTCAAAGTTATCATGAGTATTGTAAACACTGAAGAAGGACACAGGCGTGTCCGAAAATTTTACATGATTTTAAAATAAAGCTGATTCAATAGACATCATCATCTTACTGTATTTTGTTTATATATATATATATATATATATATATATATATATATATATATATATATATATATATATATATATATATATATATATATATAGGCTTCTCTGTTACACACTAACGCACATCAATGGAATTAAAGATAATTATCACACTGAAAACCCATCTAACAGGATTAAATATTTATATTGAACAACTACACATGGTTCAGAAAAGCCACCACTAATACCTAATTCTTGCACTCTATTTCTTATTGCAACTGAAGAAGGTTTGAAGTCAGACCGAAATATTTTGCGTTATATTTTATAGCACAGATGTATATATATATATATATATATATATATATATATATATATATATATATATATATATATATATATATATATATATATATATATATATATATATATATATATATATATATTTATATGTATATATAAATATATATATATATATATATATATATATATATATATATATATATATATATATATATATATATATAAATATATATATATATATATATATATACATATTTATATATATGTATATATATATATATATATATATATATATATATATATATATATATATATATATATATATATATATATATATATATATATATATATATATATATATATATATATATATATATATATATATATATATATATATATATATATGTATATATATATATATATAAATATATCAATATATATATATATATATATATATATATATAATATATATTTATATATATATATATATATATATATATATATTTATATATATATATATATATATATATATATATATATATATATATATATATATATATATGTATATATATATATATATATATATATATATATATATATATATATATATATATATATATATATATATATATATATATATATATATATATATATATATATATATATATATATATATATATATATACCAGCACAAGAGTTAAGGCATCAAACCAGACTGATTGCGAACGTTTCAACTGGATGCGCTTTGATTGATATCGTACATATGATGGTTTCACAGATAATGCTTGATACCTGTGTAACAATGAATTTTACATGTATCCTTAGTTGTGAAGTATATTCAGTACGAAATCGGCTCGAGTTACTAGCTGCTGTTGTCTTCATCCAACTAACAGTCCGGTAGCATGCCTATTAATGGGAACATGAATGTTCTTATTAATAGAAACATTTTGCTACATGGAAGCTGCCATTTTGTGATATTTTCCATGATCCTTTGCTATCCTAACGTTAAAGCCTCATGCAATGTTACATTTTTTAATTTGAAAAACGTATGGGAAAAATATCTTTGCTAGGGGAAAATTAAAGCTTATGAAAATACCTTCATTACTCTCATGGCTACAACTTTTCTACTCCCATTTGATATGTTCACCACGCCGTTTTCGAAATATTAGAAAAATAGACAATAGAGCTATGCTTTTAGGCGCGAAACGGCCATTTTGAAATCTAAATGTTTTTTAACACAATGAATATCAATATTTCAAGTACATTATTTAGAAACTACGACATTTTAACGCAACATCTGAACAATGTGGCTGCATGACTTCAATATTCGCGTGTGTTATAAATGTTTCTGTTAATAGGCATATTTCCGGACTGACTTAAAAGTTGCTTTCAAGTACTTTATCGGGGAGATTTACTTTGGCGTTCAGTTGTATCACATCCTTGTACGTTCCTGTTTTACTTTGTGGGCCGGCCATATACCACGCCCGGTTTATGTTCTTCTTTTATTTTGTACGGCCAGCCATGTACCACGTCGGGTTTATGTTCCTGTTTTATTTTGTACGACCAGGCATGTACCACGTCCGGTTTATGTTCCTGTTTTATTTTGTACGGCCGGCTATGTACCACGTCCGCTTTATGTTCCCGTTTTATTTTGAACGGCCGGCCATGTACCACGTCCGGTTTATGTTCCTGTTTGATTTTGTACGAC
This sequence comes from Chiridota heheva, assembly GCA_020152595.1. Taxonomy (NCBI): domain Eukaryota; kingdom Metazoa; phylum Echinodermata; class Holothuroidea; order Apodida; family Chiridotidae; genus Chiridota; species Chiridota heheva. The sequence goes on along the minus strand of JAIGNY010000181.1, from coordinate 239,602 downwards.
CGGCCATGTACCACGTCCGGTTTATGTTCCTGTTTTATTTTACGTCCGGTTTTTTATTTTGAACGGCCGGCCATGTACCGCATCCGGTTTATGTTCCTTGTTTGTTTTAGCAGCCGGCCATCCACGTCTGGTTTATGTTCCTGTTTGATTTTGTACGACCGGCCATGTACCACGTCCGGTTTATGTTCCTGTTTTATTTTGTACGGCCGGCCGTGTACCACGTCCGGTTTATGTTCCTGTTTTATTTTGTACGGCCAGGCATGTACCACGTCCGGTTTATGTTCCTGTTTTATGTTGTACTACCGGCCATGTACTACGTCCGGTTTATGTTCCTGTTTTATTTTGAACGGCCGGCCATGTACCACATCCGGTTTATGTTCCTGTTTTGTTTTTAGCAGCCGGCCATGTACCACGTCCGGTTTATGTTCCTGTTTTATTTTGTGCGGCCGGCCAAGTACCACGTCCAGTTTATGTCCTGTTTTATTTTGTACGGCCGGCCATGTACCACGTCCGGTTAATGTTCCTGTTTTATTTTGTACGGCCGGCCATATACCACGTCCGGCTTATGTTTCCTGATATCGTGTTAAACAGTCAAATAATTGTTTTTGATATATAGATATAGTTTATCTTCGCTTTATTATTTGCCTTATCAAATTAAAGATCAGTTGTCGTCTCTAACTTTCGACGTAAATATAATTAAATTCGTGTGTTTTGCTTGATCGAAATACAATGGTCCAACGTGCACTTATACTGATAGGCCAATCAATAATCGTTTTTATTTAGATATTTCTTTTGCCTTTAAGGATGTCACACCTGGATTTCTACGTCATCGCACATTGCTCAATCGCGCTGTACCCAGCTTCTATGCATTATCCTGTGCAGAAAACATGGCGTGTTGGTTATTAACTCTTTATTAGGAAAAAAAAAAAAAAGTTACCCGCGTTTTCTGTCGTGGCCTTAGGACGGTTTTTTCTTTCTTCTTCAAATGGTCAAGCTACCGTTTATGAAATTCTGTGATACAAAAAAAAAAATTCCTTTATGTAGTACATTACAATATTTGCCCCCAAAAGTACCAACTGACCAGTCAGGAATTGAATGGTTACTTACACAAATCAATAGCCACGCCTATTTCTATGTCACGCCTCTTTCAGCAGAACAGCGGACTCTGATAAAGAGGTTTTGCATCTTTAAAGTAACTCCAACTTGAACTTCTGACAGGTAATTTAGGTACAAATTATATTTCGCTGTCCGGGAGAAACCTTGAATTAAAAAATCACTATGTTTTATGTACATTTATAGTGTAGACGAACAAAGTGTAAATACCAGTTTTTTTTTGTGTTTCTATAGATGTTGAAAATGTATTGATGATAGTCCACTCTTTGCCGACAAAGCGATTATACGAGCACAGTCGAACCGTGAATGGGATTTTTGTGTTGGCTCAGGAGAATAAGACATGTCTAACAAAGCGCTATTCCATGGTTTCCAAGGTAACTGAAAAGTCTACAGTGATCTTTGAGAAAAACCTCCACTTTCAACGGCAATTCATTAGTATTATATATACACATCATTGTGCTGGTTTGTTTTAAAGGAAAAGTATCGTCACATAAATACATTCAGAAACAAACGCTGAGAGCTTGTAACGTCACTTCCGGCTTCTAGTTTTTCCCTATTGAAATCTGCTGTATTATTGATCACACATCCGTCAGAGCGAACATACTGACATAGGGGCCTATATGTGTTATCGATAGCATCAAAGATTTCTCGCAATCAATACAAAATTGAAAACCGGAAATGACGTTGCCAGCACAGCGGCGTTCACTTTTGCATTTATTTATGGGACGATTCCTTTCCTTTAAATTTCTTGTTGCATTATATGTAATGATAGCAGGGTGAGCGATTTTTCTTTCCGTTTTTATAGGTTTGGCTTTTTTTTTTTTTTAAACCTCGTTACATTTCTTTCTGGCCTTTCATTACATTCCATCTTTACTGAGAGTTCTATTTTGCATATCAATGCACATAGTCTTTGGAAAGATTTTAATACCGTTTTTCATTTATCACACACTGTACTTAAGGAATACTCGCATGTTTTTTCGTAGCCTTTCATCAGAAACAAAAAAATGTTAGAAACAATTTAGTTCCAAAAATCATCTAGATATGTAAGTCTCCCACAAAGTTGATGTATTTCATTAAAATCTATCATGTCTTTTTTTTATTAGTAAAACCTGCTAAAAAATAAGTTGATAAAAGTTTAATACTCTAATAACTGTTGGAAAATTGTTTCTAATTATACAGAAACAACCAATTAACATTCAAAGAAATACATCAATATTCGCAATGGAATTGCCTCTATGACATCATGAAACACGAATTCATCATACTGTACAAAAACTTTAAAATGCAATTGGGAAATCTTTAAAAGTCCGTATCTACTGAACGGAGTATGATATCAACCTGATTTTTTGTAGCAAATTGGCTCTAGAAGTGTGCTCTTTTAAATAAGATTGTACAAAAAAACCATGGGAATATTCATTTAATACTAATTGATTAATTATATGTATCAAAGAAACTTGGCTACATTTAAATACCCTGGTATCAATGATTAGTATACCAGGAAAAAACTGTGTTCATAAAGATAGAAAAAATAAAAAGGGAAGGGGATAAGGGTCTACCTGCTGTGGTGTAGCGGTTATCATACAGATCCTGGGTTCTAGGCTGGCTTGGGTAGATAGGCCAGTGCACCACAACTAGTTATCAAAGGCCGTGGACATTGACTTGGTTGTCGATGTTATGTCTGTCCGTACGTCGACGGTATCTGTGTTCTCGTCCGGGTCGTATTAAGCGTTTCGTAATAGCATTGTTACTATTATAACCAAATACGCAGGCGACGACCCCGTCATTGTAATTGTGTCTTCACTCGTCGTCGCTTAAGTTGCTCCTCCGTGAAGATATTGATTTTAATGTTTGTGATGACCTGACCAACAATCATGGTTGATCAGATTCGTTCTTTGTTAAAAAATTAAACAGAATACAGATAATGTTGTATTTACAAACCTCTGAAGTATCCGATTTTATCAGTTTATTGAAGATTTAAAAGAGTTTTCTTAATGGTATAACAGGTGAAAGTGTGTTAATTGATGGAAGATTTTTATGAGTTAACATAGACCTTTTCTTATGTTCCACTGATGAGACATGATCTAGTTCTCTTATTGATGACATTTTTTGAAATGATACATGTCTGGAATTATTATAAATAATATAAGTTACCATTTTCCGATCTTTTGTCAAAAGTATAATAATAAATGTCATATATATAAAGTAAATAATGATAATCATTTTAAGAGAGACAGAAGTCAGAATTCTTTGAATAATCTTAAGTCAATATCAGATGAATTCGACCGGGGATTTCTCTTCTCTTCCCTTTCAAATAAGATACTCTTGCTTTACCACTGAACTAATCCTTTAAGTAATATCAGTGTTTTATCAGTTTATGTTAAGAGTTACAAAAGATATTATATTCATCATGAGGATAGCATTAATCATTATAATCAGGAAGCTGCGCTGCGAAATTAAAAGTCGTATCTCATAAGAGTAAAAGCATAAAAAAAAAAAACGCTCACATTTCTTTAACAAATAATAAATCCATAAAAGATTACTTACGAGCATGTCTTTAACCATTATATCTATCGTGCTGCGCTATGTAAATAAAAAAAAATCACATTATCTGATAAAAGGATAAGAGCATTGTTTGCGATTTTTTTTCTACTATCAAACGGGATAGTATTGATAGATGTATAATATAACATTTTTTATTAACTCCTCTTTCATGTTTCCATGGAAAAGTATTTAACTTGGCAAATCCAAAACTGCAGTACTTTTCTTTAGGATGGTAATAAAATTGCACTTAGCTGTTCTCAGTTGTCGCTATCAATAGCAGCTTTTTTCAAAGGTATATTAATTTTGTGATTTTGTTCAATGGCCTTTCACGAAAATGATGATTGTTATTGCTTACAACAGGGAGCTGTAAAAGACAGCATACATCTTTGTACATTCTGAGGCCTATAATATATTCCATCAATCTATTGTTCAGCATGCACCTATATTTTTCAAATACCACTTTTAAGCTCAAAAACTGAACAACAAATGAGAAAGAAAACTTTCCATTTTATTCTATCTTAAAATTGATGATTTGAGCTGTTGCGGAAAAACATTCTTATTGAAGATGGTTAAAGAGCGTTCATACTGGGCGCTGAACAAGGTTCTTTGCCTTTGCATTATAGCAGTGATGTTAGAATATTTTACACTTGCGGAGGGTAAGCATACAATTTGTAATACAAAAATAAGTTTGATAGCAGTGAACTAATTTAAATTGTTGTAAGTGTTAATCTATACACCCGCCGTGGAAGTTTACCAGTTAACAGAACACAGCATTTTGAGAACTAAGGATAATTACGTATTCGTTACATTTCGGGATCATATAAAACCAAGGATTATCTAAAAGTTTTTATTGATAGTCATTTATGTTGATGTTAATCAAACGATTAAAGGGTAACATCTATTAAGGCGCTTCAGCTGACGTCATGAGGTCACGTGTTTTGTTTACAT
>JAIGNY010000181.1:225000-227500 GCA_020152595.1 Chiridota heheva | reverse complement strand
CTAATCACTAAATAAACTTCTCGAATTTTTCAATTATCGTACCTACTGTATGACACCATTCATGCTCACGCCACACATACCATTCCATAACTATAGGAAAAATAGTGAAAAAGGTCAATATCTCTGTGACTTTTGACCTTTTGATCCCAGAGTCTATACAGGGCACAAAATCATGTACCAAGGTGTCATGGTACAACATTGGGTTGGTATAGGTATTGTGCTATTTTAGTTTAAGAATTCGCAAAATTAAAAATAAAAAGCATTTATTTAATCTTTGAGCGCTGACCTTTGACCTTTTTGACCTCCAATTATTGTTCAGTTTTGTTAGAATGTGAAATCCTACCCACCTATACAATTTGTAACGATATAAAGAAATTCCTTCAAAAGATACAGCCATCACCAAAAAATGTCCCATTTGACCTGTGACCATTGACCATGTACCCCAAAACTTTGGAGACAAGAGTTTCGGGCCAAAAGTACCAATTTTGGTTCATGTGTGTATTACATTTTTTGAGTCATAAACGACACAAAATTAATTGTTGCTTACGTACATATTCACACACCCACACACACACACACACACACACACCATCACGCACACACCATCACCCACACACGCACACACACACACAAACACATTGACAGACGCAAAACTCACCAAATTTTGTCCCCTTTCAAAAACTTATGACCCCTAACCCCTAATATGAGGTCATCATATGAGACTCTCTGGTGGGCACCACCATCCCCCCTAATATCAAGGGTGTGGCCATGTAGTGTAGGAGGTACAAGCACTTCTTTGCTTATACAAAGTTACTTTAATTTTTCATCCACACATATATGTATTTGTGGGTGATGAGATACAAAATTTGTCAAGTTATTTTCTTTATGGATTCAGAAACAATTTAATTTGGTTTACCAGATCGTGTTTTTGTTTAACCGTATTTAAAAGCAATAAGGGGCGTGTCTACCTCTTTTTTAAGAATGCCCCCAAATAAAATAAAAATACGCAAGGGGGAAAATCCCCCCGCCCCCGAACTTTTGAACTTTAACGTGAAGACTGAGTTATATTATAGTATCTGTTTGCATAGGTCTTATTTTATGAACAGTGGTCTGTATTGATCCTCGCAGAAATCCCAGATCTGGGTTATATATCCGGGATAATAAAGTTTGATCTGGCCAGATCAAGCCAGATATATACTTTGTTAATTGTTCGTTTAATATACAAATAAAGTTTATATCAAGATGTCATATCTGCCCAATCCTGGGATCGATATAACAAATCAGGATTAAGATCTGATTTTGTGTGTGAGAAACAAAAATAAAAACATTCCACTAATTGGTGTATATTGTGTTTCCAAGGAAACCCACTGCTGCTTCCGGTTCTATATCTACTTGCTTTAACAAAACCCACAGTGTTACAAGAACAAAAGTTGTGCAACCAATATGATAGCTCACCTGCTATGTGTTAGAGATCTCTTCACCAATATCGTCAGAGATGATAGACAATTAGTAAGGCTGGAATGCGTCTGACTGGAAGTCACTGCTGATCCGGTCATGTGCTGGCATCTGAAAGTCTTCTGAAATATTACAAATTAAGGCTTCTAAGTTTCTAAAGGAATAGTTCAGTGGTCAAGTATGTCCATGTTATATAAAAGCGGGCTTCAAAAGAAACAAAATGGTGAAGAAAGCAACAATCTTATGCTGATAAGGAGATATTGGAAAATTGCGCAAATATCTCAATTCAACTGAGACAGAACAAATAGTACGTTCGTTTAATACATCTTGATTAAATATTGGAAATTCCTTGCTGCATGGACAGCCTCACAATTAGATTCATCGTCTTCAACTACTTCAAAACACGGCTGCACGGATTGTAACTTTCTCAAAGAAAACATGTTACATAACTCCCATCCTGAAAGATTTGCACTGGCTTCCAGTTTCACATCGCATCATGTACAAAATATTATTTATTGTTTACAAATTGATGAATGGTTGTCCCCCAGTTTATATATCTAACTTGCTAAAATTATATGTTCCTCTTCGTAATCGTAATATTCATTCTGGTGATAAACTCCTTTTATGTGAACCAAAATCCTACCATACATGGGGTGACAGATCATTTGCTGTTGCAACTCCGCGTCTTTGGAATCAATTGCCACTCCATATCAGGTTGTCTTGTTTTGTTGACTCATTAAAAAAAAATATCTCAAAACCCATCTCATGTGTGATGCCTATGCAAATATGTAGTTAATTTAAATTCACTGTCCATTTATGTTATTGTTCATGTATGCTTATTTGTAATTGTAATGTTACATGTACGGCGCCTTGAGCATCCATTGGGATGGATATGTGCGCGTTAGAAATCTTGTTTATTATTATTTTTAGCATTATCATCATTATCATCCTCGTCGTCGTCCTCGTCCTTGTCCTCATCCTCATCCTCATCCTCATCCCCATCCTCATCCCTCGTCCCTCATCCTCCTCCTCCTCCTCCTCCTCC